>JAHRHJ020002153.1:0-14259 GCA_019776745.2 Taxus chinensis
TGGGGAGTCGCTTCGGTCCCAGGTGGTGAGTTAACATGGAAGAAGCTCGATCACCCATCCATTGAGGATACAAGCGTTTCCATTATCCATCCGATTATCTCACACCAGGATGGAATGGTATCTTGTAGAAGCCAGGTATGTTTAGGAATTACAAAAAAAAACAGTAATAATGGCAGCATATGCTCTGAAATCTAGGGTTGTTCTTCATGCTCGCCAGATGCGTGAAACTATTCAAATATTATGAATGTCCTCTGGAACTTCTCATATCCTTCTGTTTGAAAAATTTGGGCATTTTTATTTATCGGGCTTATCATGCTCCCGCCACTGTTATGTGGACTACAATGGTGATTGTTTGGATTTGGTTGATGTTAACATTGCCATGGGAAATGTTTCGGGTCGGGCCAATCTCCAGCTTCTTGTTCCGCGTTAGGGTTTCGTTGCCCACATGGGACACTCGATATTCCCTGCGCCATTGGGTTTGATCTGGTGGTTATATATGAAGCTACCAGCTAGGAATTAGGCGTGTTCCTCCACGTTCAGTGTGTACTGTAATGTGTGTCCCTTTGGGGGTATCCACAGCAACTGCCTGCATCAGTAATAATCCCGTGAACGGGCTGTTACAGTTGGTGGAAGCCTATTTGGAGGATTTCCAGTCGATCAGGTTTCCAACTCATGTTGTTTTCCTGTGCTATACCAAGGTAACATCTGAGTCAGGACTCTCCTTCAAGACATTCCTCCTGTAGATCAACCTTGTGATAGTGAGAGAGTTACCAGGAACCTGATGATTATTACAGAGATTCTCTGTTGAGACCTTACTTGCGGTTCGATGTAACTCATGAAAGAGTATCCCCATGGAGGTGGATCTGTTTCAGATCAGAATATTCTGAACAAATTTTCTTTGCAATCATTTGATTTGCGTCATGATGTCACCAAGGTGGCAGGCATAAAGGTTCTCTGTTGTTTTTTTTCGCACCTTCAAGCTTCAGCTGAAATGTTTTTGGGCTGCACAAGCACACACTTGATAGTTTGTGGCAAGCTCTTCACAGGTGAAATACATTTGGTTTGCTGTTCTCTTCTCGGGGAGGTCAGGGTTTTGACCAATGAGAGATCAATCATCAAATACAATCACTCCACACTCCCTGGAGAATATTTTCTGTCCATTTGGTAATGTAAAGCGTGTTATACCTATGAGGCCTGTGCAAACCCAATGTACAATCCTTACTGCAACCTTGCCGACTTATGTGCTGAGGTACTACTAGGCTTGTGCCCTTATGACGGGTATTTGGTTACTCATACAGATTCGAAGGGCAGTGCAAGAGGTAAATCCGGTATTGCTAATGCTCTAATGCCGTGTTACAGTTCATTTGCCTGCACCACAGAGCGGCTGCACTTGGCAAGGGCCTCTTTTAGATAGTATAGCTCATGGTAAGGTTACCATATGGTTCATCCCTATTGTAATGTAATGGTTGTGGCACTCCAGTTTGTTCACTGACAAGGACAAGAGCATGGCCGTTAACAGAGTCTGGGCCTTCAGCAGGCTGAGAAAGAGAAGCTGCGCTGGTTGGGTTGCTGTTGCAGGCCCCGTCCATCTTGTGATCGACTGCTGGATGCGTTAAAACAGGCAAGATAGACTAACCATATACATAATATGCTAGTATCTAATAAACCTCTTGAAATGAAACTTTCTCCTTCTAGAAATTGGTATAAATTTGTGATTATGTGGTTTTGTGTTAAATATATGGTTAACAGTTTGTTACTTTCGGATTGCCTCTATTGGTTGTTCTTATTGACGTGCTCAAACCCATTTATATATATATAAAACAAACAAAGGTTCCCAGTGTATGCTTTGATTGATCATATGAAAAATATACGTATATATATATATATATATATATATATATATATATATATATAATTTTAAAGTTACTTCCTTCTGCAAAAATGTCGTTGTTTCTTTTGTGAACCTGGGTATGTAATCGCCCCTAGAACGTTGTAGCGTTGACTAGTATTGGTTTCCTGTTATGTTGTTGTCCTAGAGGAAAACATACAGTTAAATTATTATTATATTTCTTTTTTATGATAAGCGTGATTATGCACTTCGTGTATGGTGCAAAGTATTAGGGATTTTGAAAATTAGAAGTTCAATTTATATGCTTGTTAAGAATGGAAGTTTTGGGCCAAAAATATGTCCTGGGTTGATAGAAGGGCATAAATTATTGATAGAACCCCATTTTGATTCTACTCTTTCGATGAGTAAAATTTGATAAAATTAATGACCTTTATGGTGTTAAGATATGGTATGTTGATGATTCCTTGTGTGACCAATTTAATCATGTATAGACATAATGCCTTGATGGAGTAAGGTAATACCTTTCACGGTTCGTGAAAGTTAAGGTTTTCATCAACTGCTTAAGGTACCATGAAGTCCCTTAATTTAGTCAAACTTGTCTTGTACTTCCTTCCTGATGAGTGACCTTTCATTGCAAATTTATAATGATTGTGATGGAAGGTCGTGAATATATTTTGTTGTCAAAAAGGGAAAAGAAGCTCTGGAATAGCTTGTTTTTGTGTCGAGTGTAATAATTGTTATTACATCGTTATAGAAGTTAGTTATTGGAGGATATCTATCTTAAATGGTATATTGTGTGTTTAATCTCTGCATAGGTTGCTATAAACTTAGTGTTGAGATGTAAATTAAGGATAGTTGAGAGACCTTTTCCTTTGTTTACATCGTTTATGATATTAGGAAGTGAGTTGACACCCGGAAAATATCCAACCAAGTCTAGATTCATGGCTATGTTCCTCTAGGAACGGGAGGGTTATAAATATAAGGTATTATGAAAATTGCAAGGATGTGTTTAGAATGCTAGATTGCCTACTCAACTTGGGTATTAATGAGGCTTGTCGCTATTCCGGCCCTGGTTATGTTCAGTAGGTAAGCGGTTAGGAAATACCTATTCCGGACATTCTTACCGGCCTTTCCACTCATCCTTATTAGCTATGAGGTCACTTATTACCTAAGATATAATGGTTGCGGGTTTGAATATAAGATTTTTCATCCTTTAAACCTTTTTGCTTACATGATGGAACTTTTGTTTTTACCCTCATTGTTTGTTTATAGCCTATTAGGCCTATGTCCCTACAGAACGATTCCAAAACTATATTCTTTTTGGCAGCTAAGATCGGGCCTGGTTTTTATCTTTTGACTTCACCTTGAGAATGTGGATTAATGGGTTACACTTTAGATTTCAATCACGTAATCTACGGGATTACATGATTGAAATCGTTATACTCTCAACTCTTATGTCTAATCATTTAAATTTCATAGTCTTGCGTTATTTGGTTGTCAAACTTTTGTAGTTTTAGAGGTATTTTTCATAACTAAAACTTATGGTTTTCTTCTTGGTTGATATGTTGAAAATTATATCTTGTTTCAAAAGGTTGTTGGAGATTAGTACTTTGATCCATTTCCTGAAATAGAATGTTTCCTTTCATGGTATTGTTAGCTTGTAGCTTATTGTGCTATGTATAGTCTTATCTTGCTCAGTTCTCGCGAACTGACTCAGGTTATTAATTGTTGCAGATGGCTTACCGTGGTTAGATGATGGAAAGACTTGTAGATTATTGCATCAATCTTGGTTATGATGTTCCTTTGTACGAATGTGTATTATGTTATAAAATTTGGAAAGGGCCTTTGGACATTTTAGAAGAAGGGTCAGTGCCTAGTAAATGTATTGTAGAGTATTGTTGTTGTACCGTACAAACTTTGGCTTGTTTGGTTATTATGTGAAAGATGAAATTTGAGTACCGCTTGGGTATGGGATATTCTAGTGAACTTTAACTCCTTAGTATAGTAGCGGGGCATGTCCCATGTTATTACTCTCTTGCTCCCTAGTCATGGTTCAATAGAGATGATATTTCCCTTTGATTTTGTACATCATGTTGGAATGAATTGATATAACCTTATTTTGTTTTCGCAAACGAGTACTATTAAACTTTGATCTTGAGTTAAAATGTTGAGTTGTAAATCCTCCTAAGACATAGTAGCAATGAGTTTGTAAGCGCTATAAAGTGAACTGGATAGTCCTTATAAAAGTAAAACTGAAATTTATATAGATGAGTATATTATTATAGATGTGATCTTCTCGATAGCATTTGAGACCTGGAACAATCAAGAGGAAACTATCTTTTGTAACGAAATATGTTAACTTATTATTATTATTTCTTTATTCGAGCCAAGCCTAATAAACGCTATCCGTTTTCATGGTGAAACCTTAAATGATCTCATGGTGAAATCAATGGTTAGATTTTAGAAAATGATAGGATTTAATAAGTAGGAGTGAAAGTCGATTAATAAAACCTTAAATATCTCTCTATCGTTTGAAATGTTCTCCTTTGTCAAACTTAATGAAAGTAAAGTCTAGATGGAACAATTTAACCAATCTCGATAAACTCTTAACCTTCAATGAAAGTTTGATAGTAAACAATGTGACCCTGAAGGTAAATTTTGTTGTCATGTTCTGTTAATCCTTGCCTTGATTCATGGTGATATTTCTTAAGCAAGGTCAAAGTTTGATCCTTAACCAAGAAGGTTATTGTTAGGAAACCCTAAGCGGTACTTTTCCCTCAATTGGAGCTTATGCTTTCACCTGTGCAATAGAGGTATGAAACAGGAGTTAGTGGCTTGAGTAAGATTAATTAACCTTATAATAAATGGAAAATGTTCTAAAATCAATTGAATAAGGAAGTTTTGGACATCAAATTGATGATCCCAGTTTAGAAAGCTTGGCCTTAAGCTATTTAGTCAAACAAATGAAAAGAAAGAAGTCCTCCCTTGTGAAAAAAATTGTGTGAATCATTACATGAAATTTTATAAGAACGTAAGTTAATAATTAAGAGACACCTTAGTAAACAAGAAAATTAAACAAGAAATTCCTCATGGGATGCCCTAGTTGTGAGTGTGTCATGTGGATTGGACTTCCAATGTCGTCTCTGTCAAGAAGAGAGAAGTACATTGTCCTTGATTAGGTGTGAACGTTTCTCTTGCTGACCTTATGTGGTCTCCCCCATAAGAAGTGGTTCTTAGTGTTGGTTGTAACCTTGTGACGACATGTTGTGTCGTATTGCAGTCAAAGCAAGTCAAAAAAAATAAAATCCTGTAAATCACTGTGTTGTCCTTGTGCTGGTATTTTTTGGTGTCGTTACAGTCTCATACTTTGGTCTCAGAACGGAGGTTAATGCCCACGAAACTATGAGCTGGATTGGTGTTATATGATGATGTTACATGGTGGTGGTGGTGTTACATGATGATCACAGCATACAAGATGATTATGTTGGGTACGCATAATTTTCATCGTATATTGTTAGAGTAATGTGCTTGATGGACGTTACAGAGATTACTCTAATCATTAAATTGTGATATTGTGAATACACTTTTGATGTGTATGTCACCCACTACACAACTGTCCTCATCTATGATCGTGTCAGGGATTAGAGTATTCTCACTCCTTCTTGTGGATCCCATGAACATTTACACGTGTGAATTATTGACTAACAAATATATGAAAACAACTACTAATGTGGAAGAAATAGTGTTCTAGCATTTCTGGCAATATTGTTCGATATCAAACATGTATCAATGTGTTGTATGACTAGTCTCCATGTAAACATCTACATCCGACATCTCATCATGAAACCCCACTTCTACTTCAAATGATCTAACGAAAATTCATGTTGTACCACCTTGCTATGTTGCAATGGTATGTCTATGATTGTGATGTCCCATGTTCGATTTTCCCCACCCTGTATGACTCATGCAAACCCGCAATCCCCTTCATGTCTGTGATCCCCTCTTGGGTCATATGGTGATTGCTATTCACCCTCCTCGTTTCGTTTATTGCACAAGATACCTTTCAGTATGTGGTAATCGTACATGTATTACGTACTGATGGATGCTATGATTAATGATTCTACCCTGCATGCATCACCATACGTGTTGACATTGTTTTAATGGTAGTTACGAAAATGCCACCGTTTTTGTTAGTGATGTTGTATGTATGCATAAGTGCTTGGTAAATATGTATGCAAAGCGTATAAGCGATGCACTTTACACGTGGATTGTTTGACTAGAAGTGTATGCCTATAAAAAATGTGGTCTCGTGCACCATGGGTCAATGATTGCGAGCTAAAACTCGGTTTTGTTGAAAATACTTTGGAATATTTCAAGCAAATCCCAATGTGGATGAGATGTAAAGCCACACATATAATAACAGTATCTATGACTATCTCCCTCTAGCCTAGTCGATATGCTTAAAATGGTATGATTTAAAACAGATAAATGGATGATGACAGTTAAAGCATAATGTTGATACGTATTTGACAAGTTGAGGCTCGATGGTCCGAGTGCTATCGACATCGTCTGAGTACCCCTGTGGATGGCATACACATTAGGCCACACACTCTTTCGTAATGTGAAATGTGGTCTAAGTTGAGATTACTTCGTAAATTCAACTGTTATACTTTATTTTCCAAACGTAATCACAACATCTAAGTTCTTGCTAAGCAATGATATTCCAGCAATAATCTAAGCATTTCCTTGGTTTATGACATCTAACATGGGGATTTTAAAACCAAATTTTGATGCTATTTAGCAAAATATTTTACGTCAAATCAAACCGCAGTACTTCTTTTAAATTAGTGGGATATTCTTCACCGCCGTGCCCCAGGATTGTACTTTTCAACTTGGCACTTTCACTGTTCTTATTGTGCTGAGTTCTAATGTGCGTGAAATGTGGACATACGATAATAAGGGATGCGTCATGGATAGAGTGTGGACCTATGGACCCGGCTCTGATTATATGGGGGTCACGTCCCCAAGAGGTGACATATATACTAGCGGGTTATTGAATCATGGGTGAATATGTGAGGTTGGGCTTGGGCAGTGTGTCGAACTCTACGTGTCTTGCATTTAATGGAGTGACAACCGGCCTAATATGAGGGACGCATCAAGAGCTTGAGGGAGGCATAACACTTTGTGCGAGGCTTTTAACTCCACTTCATCGAAGCATTCGAAATAATTTGAGGGACGCATTCGCGATGTTTTAGTATTAAGGACTTCAAGAGTCTTGAGGGCAGCATAAGATAATGTGACATTGTACATTGAAGAGTTTGAGGGAGTTGCATAAGATGACTTAACAAGTTGTGAGGCATAAAATGAGTTTGAGGTAGGCTTATGATATTTGGGCCAGTATGCGAACACCCTAAGTTCTGCAGGATCCATGTTGAGCCAATTCCTTGTCATGTTAGGTAGTGCCATTTTGATGTATGTGTCCACTCATGATCAGATGGATAGGTAAAATGATGTTCTGGTTAAAACACATGATTACCTGGTGGAGACCGGTAGTGGTCCACCTGAAGCATGGTTTGGTGTTCTGTGAGTCATTAAATTCGAAATGCAAATTGAGGGAAATGCAACCTGGTGGATTCGCCATCTCCACGCGCGTTGTTAGAGTAAGTTGTATGTCAGTCATAAATGTGTCAACGTGTACCTATGTGGATTGAGCTCTATTCTATGGGCCTTATTTGGGCTAACCGTTTGTGCAGTGTATTACAGTCTTGAAGTATATACTTGTGATTTTTTTCGAATCTGTGTTGGACTTGGGCAGAGCTGACTAGGGTGTTCATGGTAGCATTTCGGATTTTGGTCATGCTTCACAGCATCAGGCGGACATCAAAACCCTTGCAATCGATGATAGTATTACACTTCAAATTATTTTTTCGAATTTATTTTCACCTGTTCAGAAGCCTAATGAAATGATTTGAACAAGTGAGTACTTCGCACTCTTCACAGAACATTGTTTTTCGTTTTTTTATCTGGTAGAACGGATTTTCACGAATATGAATCGCTAATGCTACCATGCAAGGCCACATAACCTTAATCACCTATCTGTCTCTTTCATTTTTTCTTTCTACAGCTCGGGAGAGTTTCATTTCATCCTATGCTTGAACTTGGTCAGCAATACAATTTCTTCATTTCGTTGTGTTACCTGTCGAACCAGCAACAAAACTGTAAGCCTTCTTAAGGGGAGGACGACATGGAATGCCATGGCCCTGGGCATCCCCTATGTATTTTGTGTAACTGCCGCAAAAACCAGCCGACGCTGACACTCACGACATCAACAAAGACGACGCCGCAACAAAACTTTAGCGACCGTGCGAAAATGCGACATATAGTGGGTGGATTTTTTTTTTTTAAAATTAAATTTTAGCAAGGTAGAGGTCTTGTGCTGATCCTTGTTTTATCCGCAAGTGTTCGAGACCTTCTTGACCTCCGGAAATCACTTTGTATAAGCTCCAATCCTGGGGCCTTGTATTCCGATAGCTAAACTCCCCCTGGGAGAATCGTGAGGATGGCATTGTCGCCATTTCCAGCAACTACTCGGTCTTTACTTCAAAACTTGCCATTTTTGACCCCTCCTTAACGGCCAGAGAGCGCTGAGTGCAGCAGTTTCTAGCATGGTGAGCACAAGGAACCGTCATGAGTGGTGATCCTAATGGTCTCTAGATGCCCGTAATCATAGTGGATGATCCAGTTGTATGCAGAAGGTAAAGGCAGTTCCGTAGTAAAAGTATGTAGATATGGTTTTAGTTGATCAGTCTTGCCTTTTGATAAAGTTTGGGGAATCGTATATCTGTCTGAGGTAAGCAGCATGAGTTTAACATGCAACATTGCTCGATTCTTGACGATCAGTTTTGGATGCAATACTCTTAACATATAATCCATCCATATTATCTCTCCAAGGGAATTTGATACTTTATGCTCTCTCTATATAGCCAGGGTTTGTCAAGGAATCATACGATAAAATAGTAATAATTTCAACATTATGCATTACTACAATCTAGGGCTGTTCTTTATGCAGCGACAGATGCGTGACATAGTACCTTATTTATATTAAGTTTGAAATATCTATAAGAAGGTGGTCATTATCCTGTCTACTTGAAATATTTGGGCATTTTATAGTGATTATCGACCTAAGCTAGCCTATACACTGGTATAGGCTAGGACTAACATATATTAAAGTTTATGGTTGTGGCGGTGGCTTGTTTTTCAACCAAAACAAAAAAAAAACAAAACTCAACTGATTCGGGCCTATCACACACTTATTTAGATTTCGCAATAGGGTTGTCAGTTCAGACCAGCCCGCCGGCTCATCTGGACAGTCCCTATGCCACGCATTCAGAGAAGTATGTTAATGCGGTGGTTGTTATAGATGGGAGCTACCGGCTAGCGTGAAGCAGGTGGGAACGCTGCATGTTCATTAGCTCAGACCACGTGAAAGGGGCGTTCTTGCTTGCGGAGGAAACCAGAGATCAACTGGAACGGCAACCAGTAAATCGGTTGTTTGGACCCTGGCCGCGCGTACCTGCTGGGACAGTTGGTGAAGCAGGAGCTACGGGCGAGGTTTCCTGCTTGAGCAATTAAATTCCTTGGGCGCCTAAGCAAGTTAGTTGTCCAACTATGTTGTTTTCTGTGCTATACCAATGTATCCTCTGAGTCAGGACTCTCCTTCAAGACATTCCTGTCAGAATCAACCTTGTGACAGTGAGAGAGTTACCAGGAGACCTGATGAAAATTATTACAGAGATTCTCTGTTGAGACCTTACTTGCTGTTTTCGATGTAACTCATGAAGAGTATCCCATGGAGTGAGATCTGTTTCAGATCATAATATTCATGAACACAAATTTTCTTTGCAATCATTGATTGCGTCAACGAGTCACCAAGTTGGCAGGCATACAGCGTCTCTGTTGGTTTTTTCGCACCTTGCAAGCTTCAGCTGAAATGTTTTTGCTGCAACAAGCAACACACTTGATATTTTGTGGCAGCTTCTTCACAGGTGAAAATACATTGGTTTGCTTTTCCTCGGGGAGGTCATGGGTTTGACAACACAGAGTATAATAAATATACAATCACTCCCTGGAGATATTTCTGTCTAGTTGGTAGGCAGCAGTGTTTACCCTAATGAGGCTGTGCAAACCTAATGTACACATCCTCTACTGCAGCCTGCCTAACTTATGTGCTGAGTATTACTAGGGCCTACCCTTATGACGGGTATTTGGTTACTCATACAGATTCGAAGGCAATTGCCAAGAGGCAAATCGGTATTGGCTAATGTTATAGGCCTGTGTGACAGCTTCCTTGCCTGCACCCACAAGAGCGGCTGCACTTGGCAAGGGCCCTCTTTCAGAGAGTATAGCGTCATGGTAATGGTTACTCCAGTATGGTTATCCCCTATTGTATGTAATGGATGCTGGCACCCAGTTTTTGTTCACCTGACAAGGAAAAGAGCATGGACGTTACAGAGCTGGACCCTTTCAGCATGGCTAAGGAAGAAGAAGCTGCGCTAGGTGGGATTGCTGTTGCAAGGCCCCGTCCACTCTGTGATTCGACTGCTAGGATGCGTAAAAAAAATAGGCAAGATAGACCTAACATATAACTAATATGCTAGTATCTAATAAACCTCTTGAAATGAAACTTTTTCTTTCTAGAAATTGGCTTAAATCCATGTATTTGTGGATTTGCATTCAGTATGTGGTTATAGTTGTTTACTCTTCTGGATTTTGCCTTCTATTGGTTGTTCTTGTTGACGTGATCAACCATTTATAATATAAACAAACGAAGGTTCTCAGTGTATGCTTTGATTGATCATATGAAATATATATATAATATATAATTTTAAAGTTACTTCCTTCTACAAAAATGTCGTTGTTTCTTTTTGTGAACCTGGGTATGTAATCACCCCTAGAACGTTGCAGCTGTTTGACTAGTATTGGTTTCCTGTTATGTTGTTTTCCTAGAGGAAAACATACTAGTTAAATTATTATTATTATTTTATGATAAGCGTGATTATGCACTTCGTGTATTGTTCAAATTATTAGGGCTTTTAGGAAATTAGAAGTTCAATTATATGCTTGTTAAGAAGGAAGTTTTGGGCCGAAAATATGTCCTGGGTTGATAGAAGGGAATAAATCATGATAGACCCCATTTTGATTCTACTCTTTCTATGAGTAAAAATTTGATAAAATTAATGACCTTATGGTGTTAAGATATGGTATGTTGATGATTCCTTGTGTGATCGATTTAATCATGTGTAGACATAATGCTTTGATGGAGTAAGGTAATATCTTTCACGGTTCGTGAAAGTTAAGGTTTTCATCAACTGCTTAAGGTAACATGAAGTTGCTTAATTTAGTCAAACTTGTTTTGTACGTCCTCCTTGATGAGTGACCTTTCATTGTAAATTTAGAATGATTGTGATGGAAGGCCGTGAATATATTTTGCTGTCAAAAAGGGAAAAGAAGTTATGGAATAGTTTGTTTTTGTGTCGAACGTAATAATTGTAATTACATCGTTATAGAGGTTCGTTATTGGAGGATATCTATCTTCAATGGTATATTATGTGTTTACATCCTGCATAGGTTACCATAAACTTAGTGATGAATGTAAATTAAGTAGAGTTGAGAGACCTTGTCCTTTGTATACATCGTTTATGATGTTAGGAAGTGAGTTGATGTCGGAAAATTCCAACCAAGTCTAGATTCATGGCTATGTTCCTCTAGGACGGGAGGATTATAAATCTAAGGTATTATGAAATTGCAAGGATGTGTTTAGAATGCTAGATTGCCTACTCAACTTGCGTATTAATGAGGCTTGTCACTATTCTGGCCCTGGTCATGTTCAGTAGGTAGGCTATTAGGCAATGCCTATTACGGACATTCTTACTGTCCTTTCCACTTATCCTTATTAGCTATGAAGTCACTTATTACCTAGGATATAATGGTTGTGGGTTTGAATATAAGATTTTCATCCTTTAAACCTTTTTGATTAAATGATGGAACTTTGTTTTTCCCTTCGTTGTTTGTTTATAGCCTATTAGGCCTATGTCCCTACGGAACGATTCCAAAACTATATTCGTTTTGGCAGCTAAGATCAGGTCTGGTTTTTATCTTTTGAATTCACCTTGAGAATGTGGATTTATGGGTTACACTTTAGATTTCAATCACGTAATCTACGGGATTACATGATTGAAATGCCTAATACTCTCAACTCTTGTGTCTAATCAATTTAAATTTCATAGTCTTGCGTTTTTGGTTGTCAAACTTTTGTAGTTTTAGAGGTATTTTCATAACTAAAAACTTATGGTTTCTTTCTTAATTGATATGTTTAAAATTATATCTTTTTTCAAAAGGTTGTTGGAGATTAGTACTTTGATCCATTTCCTGAATAGAATGTTTCCTTTCATGGTATTGTTAGCTAGTAGCTTATTGTTGCCATGGATAGTCTTATATTGCTCAGTTCTCGCGAACTGACTCAGGTTATTAATTGTTGCAGATGGCTTACGTGGTTAGATGATGGAAAGACTTGTAGATTATTGCATCAATCTTGGTTATGATGTTCCTTTGTATGAATGTGTATTATGTTATAAAATTTGTGAAGAGCCGTTGGACATTTTAGAAGAGGGTCAGTGCCTAGTAATGTATTGTAGAGTATTGTTGTTGTAACTGTTGAAACTTTTGCTTGTTTGGTTATCATGTGAAAGATGAAATTTGATTACCGCTTGGTTAGGGAATATCCTAGTGAATTTTAATCCTTAGAATATTAGCGAGGCTTGTCCCATGTTATTACTCTCTTGCTTCCTAGTCATGGCTCAATAGGAAGATGGTATGTCCCTTGATTTGTGCATCATGTTGGAATGAATTGATATAACCTGTTTTGTTTCCGCAAACGAGTACTATTAAACTTTGCTCTTGAGTTAAAATGTTGAGTTGTAAATCTCCTGAGGCATAGTAGCAATGAGTTTTGTAAGCACTATAAAGTGAACTGGATAGTCCTTATAAAAGTAAAACTAAAATTTATATATATTAATATATTAATGTAGACATGATCTACTTGATAACCTTTAGACCTGGGACCATCAAGAGGAAACTATCTTTGTATGAATATGTTAACTTATTATTCTTATTTTATTATTATTCCGAGCGAAGCTAATAAACATTATCCGTTGTATGGTGAAATCTTAATGACCTCATGGTGAAAGCAATGGTTAGATTTGAAGATGATAGGATTTAATAAGAGTGGAGGGGAATAGATTAATTTTAAATAAACCTCAAAATCTCTCTCTATCGTTTGCATGTTCTCCTTTGTCAACTTAATGAAGTAAAGCTAGATGGCACCATTTAACCATCTTGATAAACTCTAACCGTAATAAAGACTGATAGTAAACAAGTGTGACCATGAAGACTAAATTTGTTGTCCTGTTCTGTTAACCCTTGCTTGATTCATGGTGTAATTCTTAAGCAAGGTCAAATTAATCATTAACAAGAAGGCTATTGTTATGAAACCTAAGCGGACTTTTCACTCATCGAGTTATGCATGCACCTGTGCAATAGAGTTGTGGAACAGTGGTAGTGGCTTAAGTAAGATTAATTACCTTGTAAGAATGGAATAATGTTCTAAAATGAAAGAATAAAAATTATTTGGACATCAAATTGATGATCCTAGTTTAGAAAGATTGGCCTTAAGTTATTTAGTAAACCAGTTGAAAAGAAAGAAGTCTTCTTGGAAACGAAGTGTGGGAATCAGTACATGAAAATTTATAAGAACGTAAGTTAAGAATTAGAGACACTTTAGTAAACAAAGAAAATTAACAGAAATTCCTAGGATGCCCTAACATGTAAGTGTGTTTTGGGTTGGACCAATGTTGTTCGGTCAAGAAGAGAAAAGTACATGTGTCCTTTGATTAGGTGTGACCGTTCTGTGCTGACCTGGTCGGTCTTCCCGTACAAATGGTTCATGGTGTTGGGTAACCTTGTGACGACATTGTTGTGTGGTGTTTGCGTTCAAACCACGTCAAAAAAAAAAATCTTGTATGTCACTATGTTGTCACTTGTGTTGTTATTTTTGGTGGTTATTAGAACATGTAATCCTTCAAAACAAGTGTTTGGTAAATGGAACAAACCAATTAGCATTGGTGAGAATAACCAATATCTCAAAGTGTTTATGATCAAGAATAGAAGATGTGTAAGGAAAAATTAAATAATAACACCTTTTTAAGATTTAATTGCGAATGCCTCCAGAAGAGGACCAATCTAAGAAGGGTAGAAGGTGAGCTCCATGTCACTTCTAAAATCATGTATCTGTGATCACACTAATGAGGGCATGATGAAGTGCATGTTGTGTATGTTGATAATATTCCCCCCCG
>JAHRHJ020002154.1:0-14258 GCA_019776745.2 Taxus chinensis
AGTGCCTGGTTTTTGGTTAAAGTGAGATGATGAGCCTGATAAAGAGGTGACCGTCTTTTTAGTAGGTAAGTCTATTTTCGGAGTAATTGGGTTAGGAATGTGTTTGGTAGAAGAAGATGATGGTTTTTGGTATGTGTATAAGAAGATGCCTTCTCAGCAGGCACATCCAATCGTTTATGAGTCATATGAGAGAGATTTTTGTGGACGAGCACCAAGATTCTTGATGGTCCGAAAATGGGGCTTGTTCCTTTTTCAGGGATGGTGACGACTTCAACGGCATAAGGTGATTGTAAACTTTTCGGAGGGAGCCAGGTTGGGGAGTACTGATGGTGTAACGTTTAGATTTTTTGTTGTCCTCAGTTTAGGTTCATTAACCGGTTGTAATCGGGGTTGATCTACTACTTCTTTTGATTTTTTCTTAATCGAGGCGAAAAGTAAACATTAGTGATGGAAGAAGTGAGTGATGAAGAAGGCAGTTCCTTGCGAAGGGACACTTCTGATGCAGTTTCTGGGTGAAACTTACTGTAGGAAAAGAGATAGGAAGGGTCAAAATCGAAGCTTTTCCCGTCGAGTTGGCACAATTATAGGTTACGTTCACCAAGGGCAAGTTGCAGCTGGAAATGGGAGCAACAGAAGTGGATGTGTCTTAGTGGAAACTCGAAGGGATGTAATTGCCTCGTAGTATTGACAGAATGTCTGCCGATGAGACAGATGAGGATGACACTGTCTCGTGTAATTGGATGGGAAGGGTTCGACAAGGAGCTAGAGAGATGACTCCGTGCTTAGTAATGTAGCATATTTTCAAGGCAGGCTATCTTAAGATGGTGGAGTTCCATTGATTGATGAAGTGGAAGGAGGTTCTGATTCGATTGATGTGTTTTCGCGTGGGCTTGGTTTCAAGAAGAAGATTCCCTCAGTAAGATGAATTTGTATAGTTGGGGGTGTTTGGGTTTTTGAGACTCTGAAGCATTATGGTTCGGGCAGAAATTGGGAAAAGGTTGTTTTAAAACATCGAGTGCCTGATTTGGGGGAGCATTTGGATTATCCAAATAGCTCGCCTTTATCAATGAATTTTCTGGACAAGATTTTTGAAAGTCTGCATCGTTCAATGTCATGACCTTTGGTTCTATGATAAGGACAGAAAATCATTTTCCCTATACCAGAATGGGCCGTTCTGTCTCCGGCTTTTCATCAACATCCCCAATGGGGGAAGTTTCGATCATGCGAACTCCAACATTTTTCTTTTTCTAAGATAGAGCACATATGATTCCCCTCCAATTGAGCGAAGGATCGAGATGATGAGTCCCTTTTCCTTTCGAGAAGATGTGGGGGTCTCTTCCGTGTGTTTGATTAGAAGTTATTTTCGGCTCGTGATGCCCTTTTAATACGATAGAGGCGTTGGGTGGATTCCTGAATTTTTTCTTTAAAGGGGAAGAGTTTGTTTTTGGTAAACCTAGAAAAATCTGGTTTAGATTTAGAGCGAAGTTTTAGCTCCTTGCTCAATGGCGCGAGATTTAAGTTTTTGCGTTCCATCGTGAAAGGCTTCTAAAGGTATGAAAAGTTTAGATCCTTAAGTAGAAGAAATGGTGAATTAGCACAAAGAATCGAGTTAAACAACTGATTTTGTTGGGATTGAGGAGGGAGAAAGACAGTTGGTCTGATTATCCCGCTCTCTCCAACGAGCAACAAAGTCCTGCAATAGAATCATCATCGAATTTGGTGAATGTTCTAAAGATCCTGGGATCGGAGATCTTATGGCGCGATATTATTAAAAAGTTTTTAACAAACTCTGGGCCAATTGAGAGAAAGAAAATAAGAAATGTTTGAGGAATGTTATTTGTAACCATTCTAAAGGCAGGACCTGCTAGAGACATAGGAAAGGTACGGAGCATAAGCCTGCCTGATCCTGGATGGTCCGAAAATGGGGCTTGTTCCTTTTTCAGGGATGGTGACGACTTCAACGGCATAAGGTGATTGTAAACTTTTCGGAGGGAGCCAGGTTGGGGAGTACTGATGGTGTAACGTTTAGATTTTTTGTTGTCCTCAGTTTAGGTTCATTAACCGGTTGTAATCGGGGTTGATCTACTACTTCTTTTGATTTTTTCTTAATCGAGGCGAAAAGTAAACATTAGTGATGGAAGAAGTGAGTGATGAAGAAGGCAGTTCCTTGCGAAGGGACACTTCTGATGCAGTTTCTGGGTGAAACTTACTGTAGGAAAGAGATAGGAAGGGTCAAAATCGAAGCTTTTCCCGTCGAGTTGGCACAATTATAGGTTACGTTCACCAAGGGCAAGTTGCAGCTGGAAATGGGAGCAACAGAAGTGGATGTGTCTTAGTGGAAACTCGAAGGGATGTAATTGCCTCGTAGTATTGACAGAATGTCTGCCGATGAGACAGATGAGGATGACACTGTCTCGTGTAATTGGATGGGAAGGGTTCGACAAGGAGCTAGAGAGATGACTCCGTGCTTAGTAATGTAGCATATTTTCAAGGCAGGCTATCTTAAGATGGTGGAGTTCCATTGATTGATGAAGTGGAAGGAGGTTCTGATTCGATTGATGTGTTTTCGCGTGGGCTTGGTTTCAAGAAGAAGATTCCCTCAGTAAGATGAATTTGTATAGTTGGGGGTGTTTGGGTTTTTGAGACTCTGAAGCATTATGGTTCGGGCAGAAATTGGGAAAAGGTTGTTTTAAAACATCGAGTGCCTGATTTGGGGGAGCATTTGGATTATCCAAATAGCTCGCCTTTATCAATGAATTTTCTGGACAAGATTTTTTGAAAGTCTGCATCGTTCAATGTCATGACCTTTGGTTCTATGATAAGGACAGAAAATCATTTTCCCTATACCAGAATGGGCCGTTCTGTCTCCGGCTTTTCATCAACATCCCCAATGGGGGAAGTTTCGATCATGCGAACTCCAACATTTTTCTTTTTCTAAGATAGAGCACATATGATTCCCCTCCAATTGAGCGAAGGATCGAGATGATGAGTCCCTTTTCCTTTCGAGAAGATGTGGGGTCTCTTCGTGGTGTTTGATTAGAAGTATTTTCGGCTCGTGATGCTTTTAATACGATAGCGTTGGTGGATCCTTGATTTTTTTCTTTAGAAGGGGAAGAATTTGTTTTGGTAAACCGAGAAAAATCTGGTTTAGATTTAGAGCGAAGTTTTAGCTTCCCTTGCTCAATGGCGCGAGATTTAAGTTTGCGTGCCATCGTGAAGGCTTCTTCAAAGGTATGAAAAGTTTAGATCCTTAAAGTAGAAGAAATGTGATTAGCACAAGATCGAGTAAACAACTCGATTTGTTGGGATTGAGGAAGGGAGAAAGACAGTTGGTTGATTATCCCTCTCCAACGAGCAACAAAGTCTGCAATAGACTCATCATCGAATTGGTGAATGTTATAAAGATCTGTGATCGAGATCTTATGCGCGATATTTATTAAAAAGTTTTTAACAAACATCTGGGCCAATTGAGAGAAAGAAAATAAGGAATGTTGGGGGATGTTATTGTACCAGTCCAAAGCGGGACCCGCTAGAGACATAGGAAAGGTACGGAGCATGAGCTTCCTGATCCTGGACGATAAGGTAGCAAGCATGTTTGAATGCTCACAGATGTTGTTGGGGGGTCTTCCTGGACTATGAAATTTTGAGAATTTGGGAAGTTCCCATTGGGGAGGATAAGGCTTAAAAGCCACCTGAAGGATGAATGGGTTCATTGCACACACTTCTTCAAAGGAGTATGAAGGACGAGCCTCCTTTGGTGGAGGCTTCCAAGTCTATGATTTTCTTGAAGAGAATTTGAACCACATCAGATTGAGGAGGTAGGTACATTGGTATGTCCTACATAAGGAAGCAAGTGATGGATGTTGTTGAGGTGTCAATGGGGGATTGATTTGTTGATTAGGTGGGATGGATAAGAGGAATAACCAGGTGTTTTGGGTGATGCCTGGTGGAGGTATTTGTTGTGAGGTAGCTTGCGTATAGCAGGCTGTGAGATAATAAGTGGTTGAGAAAATGAAGGTTGGATGACGGGATGGAGCCTGTGATTGGTGGACTCCTATGTTTGTTGATTGGATTAGGGATGGATTGAGGAACATGGGTGTTGGTTGGATTGGACATGTTGGGGAACAAGACCTGAAAGGGGCCTTCTATTGCCAGGAATTAGGTATTAAGGGTGCCGATGTTAGCTGATGGGCGAAGGTCACAGTTGCTGGAACATTGGAGGAAATACCCCCTAGAGGACGAGAAGTAGGAGCCAACTGACTATTCGGAGGGGGTTGGCTCATGAAGAGGTACTGACCTTGGGACACAATGGAGGGCATAGATGAATTAACAGCAACATGCGGGTGTGCAGACGCATTCATTATAGCAAGGGCAGAAGACCTCTCAGAAGTAGGTGGTGGAATATTCGAGGTAACTGCGGTGTTAGGGAATGTTAGGAATAGGTAAGACTATTTGGGAATTAGTCGATATGGAAAGGTGGAAGAGAAAAGGGAGGCATAGGGGCCTCGCCCTTCTCCGTGGCTCGAGGTAAAGAGAGATGGATGCAAACTGCTCTACAAAGGCTTGGGATGATCCACGAGGATAATCGTACACTTGTTGGATTGGTGGCCCTTGATCAGATATTCGAATGGACTTGTGTACTAGGTAGTCCATGAGGGCTATCGGGTTGCGGTCGAGGAATGCCTGTAATTCAGGATCCCCGTGGGGAACATACTCCGAGTCAGATGATATTTCCGAAGGACTAGGGGAAGATGGACGTGATGGGATTGCTTTGGCTTGATGGAAAGAGATTATATGACCAGGATGGGGACCCAACTAACAGCGGTCCCGAGGAAGATTGGGGGGGTGCCGAAACCTCCACACTAGTGGTGATCTCGGAGAAAGAAGGAACCTAGTTGAGCCATTCTTCTGGATTGTGATCGGGTGATAACCGTCATAAACACACAGACAAGAAAGAGTGACCTAACTAATGCACAGATAATTCAAGCAGCGCAAGTGATTATCTCCTTTAAATTTTAATGCTTTTAAGAAAAGAAAATGTTAGGGAAGGCTTTTTAGAACAGGAACTACTCAGATAGCCAAACTAAGGATGGTTTGGGTAATGTTTGGTGAGGAGTCCCGAAGGCACTTCAGTAAAAGACCGGTACGTGGCTTGATATAGGGGCCTACCCCCGCACTTCACACACCGCTGTGATAAGGGAGTCGGGTGCTTTGCCAATATATACCAAAATCTTCCGTGAATTTATAGCGCGGCCCGAGTACCGCGTAGGCTCTTCCTCTTGGATATCACTTCCAAGTAGGCGAGGCCAGGGAAGGAGTTTTGTTTAAATGCTTTTTACCTAGTGATTTTGGCTTTGTGTGCAAGGGTGAAAAATAAAAATCAAATAGTGTCACTACCGATTTTGATCAATTTTCCAGCCTAATTAAAACTAGATGAAAAAGCAGGCAGCAATGACAAAGAAAAAGTTCTTTTTAAGCACTTAAAAACGAAGTGTTTGATTTCAATGAAGACAAGTCAAACAGATTCTTTCCCAAATGCGATTAAGTTCTTTTTAAAGCACCAAAAATCGAAGTGTTTGGATGTGATAGGCAACCGACAAAGAAATCCTAAAAAGGAGAAAACACCGTAAAAGAGGAATACCTGTAGATTTAGCTCTCCAAGGTGTGTGGACTTCAAAAAGCGCGTTGTTGAGATCTTCCCCTCGAACAATCCCACGAACAAGCAAGGTGCTCCGCAAGAAGAGGTTAAGCAAACAACAAACAAAATCCAGAAAGATATATCCGGATAATGGTGAAATGAAAAATTTCTATTTTAAGGAAATAGAAAAATTTCAAGATAATGATTCCGCATAAAAAGAAGCAAGATTGAAATGATGAAAAGAAATGCTCAAATAGGACTGATAGAAATCAGTGAAAGAAAAGGAACAAAGTTCAAAACTAGGAAAGAAATGAACTTACCAATAAGGGACTTTGGTTGGGTCCCACCGGGCGTGCCAGAATGTAGATCAAGAATTTTGCGCTTGTTACCTGTCCAAGTTAATGCACCAAACTAAACACAAAAACCCTGAAAAACTCCAATAAAATCGATACCTGATGGATTAGAAGATGTAGACGGATGAGGAAGCCGATGTAGACAAGACGGGCGCACACGAGCAATTCGCACACAATAGATCCGAATAACCTGCAAAACACCGATGCTTGACAGAAAAAGACCACGTTAAAAGATATTTAAGTGGACTGCCCGAGAAGCGGGTCCGAGAAGTGATAAGCTTCCTCGGCGGATGTCAGTCCACATTTTCAATTAAGAAAAGAAGCATACATGATAAAAGATGTAAATAAAGACTAGATTTTCTGATTGCAGTAATACAGAATCTAAATAGCAGACAGAAAGTACAGAAAACAGGGAACTATGAAATAAATGCTGGATTTGTGTTACTTGTATCCTTTTACTTATCTGCAGAGAAATCGGTGTCGACTGGGTAGAATCGGCGTCGATTGATGACTGGTCGGCGTCGATTGAGGAGGATCGGCGTCGACTGGATAAGATCGGCATCGACTGGAGACAGATCAATCAATCAGGGACTGTGCGACAAGATTGGGAATTGGAAGGTGAATGTGGTCTGCTGGATGTGCCGAAGTTGGCGAGATACTGGAACAGAGTCACCAGATGATAGATGGTGGTGTGTGATGTTGATGACAGGGACAGAGTAACGGTGCTCCTCTCAGGGATTGATTTGGACAGGATCTGTCCTAATCTAAGACAATTGATGCTAAAAATATCTCTCTTTCTCACACCCTGTATCTCTCTCGCTCTCTGTTCGTGCGTAAGTGCTCTCTTTTTTTTCCTGTTCATTTTTTTCGCTCGTTCGTGATCTCTTTTTCGGTCTCTTCGGTCCTTAGAACTGAGTTCTGGACTTGCTCTTTATAATCGGCGCCGCTCCTAGAAAATCGGCGCCGACCATATGGGTCGGCGCCGATCGCGGAAAGACTCCCGAGGTGGCCAAAATTGATGATTTCGAAAAAGATAAGACTTATCCCGACTACGGGAAAATATCCCGCTTAGGGAAGATTAAAAATAGATGTGATACATGGATAGAATAAATTTGGGGTGGATAAGTGATTAAGATGCATGGGAAGAAGCGTAATTAAATATTTAATATTTAATCACTCATGGGTAAGATGTGATGGGATGAATTAAATTTGGAATAAGTGATTAAATCACAAATTGGATAATATCCCGAGGGGATAGTTGGTGACGCAAACGTGCCCCAGGTTACCTAAGCAAGTAAACGGATGAGAGGGACACTAAATTGGGTAACCAATTTTAAGTGTCTACACCTCCACTGCCATGTGGCACCTTCTGCATTGGCTGTGGGCTAATGTTCAAGGGAAAATTTCCCCAAAAACTACTATGATTCGGGCTATAACTTTTGAATTTATTTAGGAGTTAGGAGGAAAATTTTACCTTTCTGGAAAGGGGAAGAAAAATCCTATACGGCTAATGGAGCCATTTTAAAAAAGCTTACTTGAGTGCTTGAAATGTGTGAAAAGGTTTGAAGTTGAAGTGCATGAGTGAAGGGAAGAATGAAGGCAAGTTTAGCCAAAATAAAGTAGGGGGCTCATTTTGGATAACGAATAACCTAAACTATTACTGAGATGAAAAGGGGACCTATGGGTCACTTAGGCAAATGGAAGGTTGGTGGTGGTAGGGTTTCTAAGTTATTAATGTAGAATTAGATGTTCATTCCTTACATCTTTAATTCACAAAGATTGGTGGAAGGCATAAGTTTAAAGATGGTGGGAGGCCTAGCTGGGCATCATTGTTAAATTAGGGTTTAAAATGAATGGAGTTCTTGAATTTTGTTTCACCAAATTTGAAGTGTTTACGGTGACATAAGGAAAGAGGGGGAAATAGCATTCAATGTCTTCAATGCATTCAATGCATAAAATACATTCAATAACCTCAGTCTCAGTGGTTATAAGGTCTCAGTGGCCGAAGCGGAAACCACCTAGGATTTAGGTACGAGGAATTAGTGAAAGCACACAATGGTTGGTCATTTGGATCTTTTTGGTTTTTTATTATCTAGGGCATGAGATTTTAGGTTCTTATGTTTACACTAGCAAGGCTTGTTTTTCAACCCATTCTAATCGAGGGTATCTTCAGATTGTTTCTGAACTTGATGGATGTTGGTGTGAGTTAATCCTATGTGTCCTCTTCACATATTGGAGGGTCATCTCACATAGATTCCCTTAGGTTTAGTGGTTTGCTATTAGAGGTCAGTGCACAAGGGTTAGTATCATGTGTGAAACCCTATAATGTACCCTTTTACTATTTATTTATGAGTATGCCAAGACACTTACGCTATCTTAGGGTCTCTACATGTGCAAGCATTGTTCTGTTATGCAAGATTGTTCAATTATTGAGTGTTTAGTGTCTTAGTGTGTTGTGATGTACGTTGGAGCCATTACGATGTCAACCAGGAATGCAACTTGATCGTGATGCTTTACAGTTTCCAATACGATCCGTGTAACTCTTTATGGTATCAAAGCTGCATGACTTGCCATCACACCAAAAGCTCTAAAATGATGGTGGAGAGGGATCTCATCGTGTTAATTAGTTGCTACGCCAATACCCTCCCACACAATGGAGTTGGGTATACACCTAATCAGCCCAACAACATTAGGAGGAAGTGACACTGGGAATGTTCCTAGGAGGTCACCCATCCCAGCACTACTCTAGGACTAAGCGTGCTTAACTGGCCTAGTATCAGAGCTACATGATTTGCTGTCACACCATAAATCATCGAGTGAAGAATCTTCTAACTCTGAGCTTGATTCTCCTGGTCCTCTTTAGGCTAGGAAAAACTTTGCAAAGTGCTCATAGGGTAAGATTTAGTTGCCCTAGATACTTCGGATATGAGACATACTCGCTCAGATTTTGTTGGATGTCACTCTTTCTGGAGTTTACCTCTACTTCTAAAAAGATTCAATTGTCTCCTCTATCATTTCGTGTGATAGGGTATTAGGTCCACTGAATATCAGACTATGGTTCTACTTCTGATGACGATTCTAATGTTTGCACCCAGTTCTAATGTTGAGAGTACTACAAAGGACTCTTCTCCTCCTTCTCTCACTATTCTAGAGGGAGTATTGATAGTATCCCACATCTCATCAGATATTGAGCAGTCTCCTATACAGTACATTTAGTGATGTACTATTAGGTTCTTCATCCCATGAAATAGGTATTTCAGAGGAGTTAAGTCATCTCCATTGTTGGGAGTGCCCCCTAAATTAGGACTCTTGCCACTTCCACTGTTTCCGGAGACTTTCATTAACCCACCCATGTCTGTGGATCCATTTTCTATTGTGGGGGATACGGTTTTGAATTTGCCTTCATATTAGTTAGAAATCCTTTCTACTGGTGTTCACCCTTCATACTCTAGACAGTTTAGGCACTCGTGACATTACCCTTGGCTCCTTCACACTGAAGGCTTGCTAGACCTATGTCACACTTTCCTAGACCAGACTCAAAGTTATTCATGCTACATGCAAAGAGTTTCCCCTTACGGATCAAGTGATTTCCATCACATCTTTTCTCAGGAGTTCCTAAGGTTTAGAGAAGTGGGTAAGTCCACACATCTTTTCTGTCCTTCCTAAGAGGTACGGTTAAACTTTAGTCCAGAGGTAGAGGATCTCATTTTAAGGACATTCTTCTGGGTTTAAGACTTCTTAGAGTTGTAGAGCTCAGATCCATCCATGGCATCTTCCGCAATCCATCTCATCTCCCTCTTCTTCTTGCACATTTTTCATCTTTCTGAGAGATTTTCCCATTTGTACATGGGGTACCTTTACAGGCTAGTCTATGGTTAGGAACCATCTTTGGCATCTTTCTTATATTAGAGTTTAATATTTTTTAAGGTTCTCTTGTGGTGAATGTTTTTCCTACTGGGTTTTCCTTCGCTGCTTGGGACTTCTTTTTTGTGCATGGGTACCTCATCATGCTTTATGTCGGGACCCAGGGTTTCTCTTCTTCAAGGTCTTCTACATCTTCTTCTAGGAAGATGTTGTTTGTATAAGGGCATCCTATATTAGGCATTTAGTTTTCGGGCCCCATTGACACATCTTTCTTAGTTGTTTATGGAGTGTTTATAGTATGTTGAAGTCTGAGTGTTCATGGTTTATTCATTTCATGTCTGCTCATCATAGTTAACCCAGCTTCGATGAATGGGGGTTTTGGTGTAAACTAACAAAGTTAGTTCTATGTGTCCTCCTCACATATTGGAGGGTCATCTCACATGGGTTAGGTTTAGGGTTTCCATATTTAGGGTTTATTGCTTTCATGGTTGGTGAAGTAACCTGAAGATTTAGGAAATCTAGGGTTGATTGCTTAGGGTTTAAAATACTTGGTTTAAGGTCTCTCTTTTTGAAGGTTTAGAGCTAACTTCATCTTTTCAAAAATATGTATAGTTGATTCAGGGGCATTAGGGATTCAAGGGTATCGGATTTAGGGTTTAGGGTTTTGGAAATTGTATTGAGTATGTTGTGGTTGTAGCAAACTATTGCGGTTGTATGGCATATGTTTATAGGTGTCCAACTTATAAAAACTATTTAGGGTTTAGGCTATACATGATATTTACACCTCAAGGTTTAAGTATTTTAGTGCTAGGGGCTTAATATTTAGGGTAACTGTCGGGTATAGTTGCAAATAGTATGCTACAAGTTTTGCACTAATAAGTTGTCAATGTAGGTTTACCATTCAAGGTGCATTGTTGACAATTGTGAGTGTTTAGTGTTCAGGGTTATACAAAGAGTATGATAGTTTCAGTGTCATATCATTTATAGTAAAATCCATGGATGAAATTCCTTTCATTGGTTTTAAATTATTGCAAAGTTTGGAAAAGGGTTTACCATGCTATAGTGCTCGGGGTTCATGTGTTTACGTGATATGCAGGAGAACATTTAAACAATTCAGCAGAGGTTAATTTCCAGTATGTGATGTCAAAAGGGTCTTACTAGGTTTAGGAGTGATCCAAGGGATTATAGTTTCAGGGCTTATGGTTTAGGATCTTATGGAAAAACCTATACCATGGTTGATGGGGAATATGATTAAAGGATTACTGTTTCGACGGTATGCTAGGGTTTACAGCTAACAGGTTAGTCTGTATGCAGGGTCTATTGTCGATTCAAAGTTTAATGGTCTTAGGATTTATAGTCAAAGGTTTAGGGATCAATTATATAAAATTTGATGGTCTTGGAATGTTTCAAAATTAGGGTTCCATGGCATATATTTCAGGGTTGCAATATTGATTGACTTAGGGTTTGAGGGTGGACCAAATATGATTTTGTATGCGAAAGATATGCATAGTCATTATTGTGGTCAAATTATGACGTGACACACTCTAACGTGGACAAATGGCATTAGGGTTCTAGGCATGACACTTGGTAGGGTTTATGGTGGCTTTGGATTTAAAAATAATAATAATATTTTATTAAAAAAAAATATTTAATCTCATTCTACGTGAATAAGCCTAAATCCCATGGGATAAGGAGGATTTTAGTTGGCCAAAATTCATTTAAAGGCTTATCATATCCCTTTCCCACCATATGTGGGGTCAATGGATAAATTGGATGCCTAAACCTATGGAAGGGGGATTCAAACCCTTGACTTGCACCAAAATGTTTATCATCCTTACCAACCCACAAAATTTTAGAAAAAATTTAAGATGAGATCATTAATATTTAAAGGGACTTTTTTAGGTAGGTCTGTATATGGACAACAAAGTGACCAATCGTGCAGAGATCACCAGGATTTGAGGCATTTCTAGTCCAAATTTTTCTATGGTTTTAAACATAAAATTTGTTCATTATTACGATATAGGTTTCATAAATGTAATGTTTGTTACATTAAATGTTGTATATTTTCCCGTGTAGGTCATTTTCCATCGCAGTTTCATAGAACATGCATGAGGTGCAAACAAAGATCTTATTTTTCCAAGTACTTCTGGTCCGAACCAGAACATGGAGTAAAAAGTAAAGTTGTTCATATGGTTTAGGGCTAATAGTTTCTAGATAAATATGGGTTTTTTTCATTTAAGTATTTATAAATATCTAGTTGTAGGGTTTAGGGTTTTCCGTCACATTTGCAAGGAGTTTATCGTTTATGATGGAGGGTTTACTGTTTAGGAGATTTATGGATCAGGGTTTTTGGTTTACAATTTCTAGTAAATTGTAGAGGTTTGGGGCTATGGGATTGTCTTTTATCAAATAAGGTTTGCAGGTTTTTATGGGGTAATTAGACATGATTGAAGGTTTAGTGTTTAGGATTTAGGGTTTACGGCTAACAGTTTAAGATGTATGGGGGTTACATTTTAAGGTTTATGCTTTAGGATTTATAGTTTACGGTTTATGGTTCAGGGTTTATTATTTTTGATTTAGGTTTTAAAATTTAGGGTTTAGGGTTGATTGCTTAGGGTTTAGGGTTTAGGTCTCAGGGTTTAAGGTTTAGATCTAAGTGCTTTTTGTTTTAAGATTAAGGTTTATGTATTAAGGGTTTAGGTTTAGGGTTATGGTATATGTGCTTCAGGGTTTAATGTTTACAGATAAGGGATTAGGGTTTAGGGTTTGTGGTTTTAAATTTATGGTTTAGGGTTTAACATTTATAGTTTATGGTTTATGGTTTATGGTTTAGGGTTTATGGTTTAGTGCTCGGGGTTTAGGATTTAGGGTTTAGGGGTTAGGGTTTAGGCTTTAGGCTTATGTTTCAGGTTTTAAGGTTTGAAGGCTAAAAAAAGGGATTATATTTTAGGAATTAATGTTTAGGGTTTAGGTTTATGGTTTAGGCTAAAAGTTATGGTTTATGGGGTTCCATTCAAGTTTTATTTTGTTAGGGGTTTGGTTTAGGGTTTGGATTTATGGTTTACATGTTTTACATGCTTAGGGTTTCATGTTTGTCTTTAGGGTTTACGGTTTATGTGTAGGTGGTTATAGTTTAGGGTTAGGTTTAGGTTTTAGGGGTAAAGGTTTAGGGTTTCTGGGGTTTATGATTCAAGGTTTTCTTTTTAAGGGTTTAGTTTTTAGGGTTTGTAGTTTATGGTTGTAGGATTTATTGTTTATGGTATAATATTTTGGGTTTAGGGTTAATTGCTCCTGGTTTTATTGTTTCGGGTAGGGTTTAGGGTCAATAAGGTCTCAGAGTTTAAGGTTACGGCTACAGGGTATAGTTAGGGCTTATGGTTTAGTTTGGTTTAGAGCTAAAGGTTTAGGGTTTCTGGGGTTTATGATTCAGGTTTGTTTTTAGAGTTTACTGTTTAGGCTCAGGGTTTTACTATTTAAGGGTTAGAGTTTATAATTAAGGCACGATTTAGAGTTTTAGGATTTAGTCTTTAGGGCTTAGTGTTAGGGGTTAGGTTTGAGAGCGTTTAGAGTTATGGTTAGGGTTTAGGATTTTTTGTTAATGTTTACGGTTAGAGGGTTTAATATTTGGGTTTTGGGTTTCGAGTGTTAGTGCTTCAATTTTTTAGGGTTTAGGTTTAGGGTTTAGGTTTCAAGGTTTAATGTTACAAGCTACGGGTTAGGGTTGAGGGTTTTAAATTTATGGTTGAGAGGTTTAGCATTTAATGGGTATGGTTTTACGGTTTGGGTTTGATATTTAGGGTTTGGCTTTAGGCCTTTAGGCTCAAGTGGGGGGGGGGGGTTTTTTTTTTTTAGGTATTGCTAGGATTGGGTTTATGGTTTAGGGTTTATTATTTAGGGCTAAAATTTATAGTTTATGTTTGTTTTACCTTTCAAGGTTTATTTTAGGTGTAGGGTTAGGGTTAGGGTTTAGGGTTTAGTTTTAGGATTTTATCATTTATGGTTTATATTTCATGGTTTAATATTTAAAGTTAAGTTTTTAGGATTTAGTGCTTCCCGGGTTTAGGGTTTACACGGATTTAGGGTTTATTGCCAAGTTTAAAGGTTTGGGCTAAGGGTTATATTTTAGGGCTTACAGTTTATGGTTTAGGGAAAAATGTTTAGGTTTTATTAGGGGTTTATGATTGAAGGTTTAGTGTTTAGGGTTTAATGGTTTAATGGCTAACAGTTTTAAAGAGTAATTGGGGGTTACATTCAGTTTTATGCTTTAGGATTTATAGTTTAGGGTTAGGTTTAGGGTTTTTGAATTTAGGGTTTATTGTTATGGTTTAGGGTTTAAAATGTAGGGTTAGAGTGTTGATTTCTTAGGGTTATTGGTTTAGGGTTTAGGTTTAGGTCTCAGGGGT
>JAHRHJ020002155.1:0-14255 GCA_019776745.2 Taxus chinensis
TTTGAAAAATTAAAATCTCTTAAAAGAAATTAAATTTAATTAATTATCACTTAAAAAATATAATTATATCCTAAAGTTTAAATTAAAATCTAACTATATTTAAATACCACCTTTAATAAAATTAGATCTTAAATTAATAAAACATAACTTAAAAGTATTAAGACTCATCCTTAATAAAATGACCCCTTTTTAAAAAACCATACATAATTAAATCTAACCCCTCTGAAATAGAAAACACCCACCTACTCAAATAAACCTGACCCTTATAATAAGAATCCCACCCACTATTAAACACCCACCGCTTATTTGAACTATCCAACTTTTTATAAAACAATCATTATACTACCAAAAGATCAACCGCTAAGTATTAAAATAATTAAGTGTAAGTTTTTTTAAAAAAATAGAAAAAAGGTTTAAAAATGACACGATGCCCAACCCAACATTGAGATCGAGGATACCAATTCGTATGGGAGGAATGCAAGGTAATACTTGGGAGGGATGGAGAACACACAATGGTTTGAATGTACCAGCATACATATCGTAGTGCAATAGGAGAGACGGTCAGTTGAGGTGCATGTTGCAATACAAGGTAATATCTACAGACCAAGAAAACAACAAGCATATGAAGTCATAGAAAATGAACCACATGAGGGAAAAATTCTGACCTAATAAAAAAATACAACCCACATAAATTAGATCCATGGGGAAAAACACCCAAACAACACAAGGAAGAAAAAAAGGTCCATAAACTCAAGGAAAATACATCCAAACCTCAAACACATGCAAGGAGAATATAAATGACTCAATGAAAACTATGTGATGCAACTCAAAGCACGAGTCGACAATGCATAGAGGAAAAACCTCAAACTTGAATGCAAGCAAGGGAAAACAAATAAAATAAACCCACATGAGAATCATGACTAACTCAAATAATGCAATGCAATGGAAAGCACATACAATGCATATACGACCCAACTCATTAAACTTTAGGCAATAACATCTATTGCTTAGATATATAACAAAATGTAAAATGAGTGCAATGCAACAAGAAATAAGGTAGGCCAAGGTAGATATCTTTGAGCACAAAAATCAAAGCTCCAATAAATGTGTAGACCAAAGCAAATCACTATAAACAAACCAGGCTTGAATGCATACATAGGAACCCCAACTCGCTATAGAACTCATCTCATAGATTTGAACTAGGAATTGAGCTAGTAGGATGTGAGAGAAGGAAAATAGGGATGATTATAAATTCTAAAAAATTTCACTTGTAAACCAACAAGAAAAAACTAGAGATCTAAAAAAAATTCCCTTCTAATTTTAAAAAAAACTAGAAATGAAGAAACAACCTCTAAATTTAGTGGTTCCTCTAATTTTGGCTACAACTAGCTAGATTTGGCTGGAAAACCCCTATAACCTATACATGCAAATTTGAAAAACCAACACAAAATCCAAGAAACTGTATTGTCAAACCTATTAGCAATATTCCAAATAAAATGATTTGATAACTTATAGGATAAGCAATAAAACCAAAAAAAGTAATCAGCAACCAAATTCAAGCGAGTGCATGGTTACCAAATATCCACTTTGATACCATATCATATTTTTCTACAAGGATAAATGTGGAACGTTGTGCACATCGATGATGGTTACACTTCCCATGAATATGATAATGCTTCACATAGTCGGAAAGAGCATGAATCACAAGGAAAATCAAGTACATAAAAGACAATGGTGTGTTTGACATGCTCATAGATCATAAATAAAAGGTACATATAAGAGTTTTGTGTATTTCCTGTGCATGACATGTGTACACAACCCTATTAACCTATTCCAATATAACCTATTGTCACTAAGTGAGATGACTAACCATCCATGGTGGACAAGGCATCAAATGATGATGATCAATTCATATATAACAACATGTACAACTATTTAAAGAGTAAGGTGTGGATTTTAACCTTGTAAGCTACCATTCTAATAATTTTTCCCATATATTTGATTTGGATGTTGGTTTTTATATTGATGATAAATTTGATTAAATCCTTAGTCTGAAGATTATCCTTGGTTAGGATCTTAGTATTTTTTATAAGATTGGGCTTGTTGTTTCTCCAAGGATATAACTTTATTTGATAATTTTTTTTATCAAGGATCTCATTTCATCATCATATTCTTTCTTTGGGAAGAATATAACGTGGAAGAAGAAAATTGGGAGTTTTTCTTAGGAATGAAATCAATAAAAGGTTGTGAAGATTGAGGAAATACAAGAAAAAAGGGCATGAGTAATTTATGGGTTATTTTTCCAGCCTGTATTAAATGATTTTCAGCCCTAATAGCTATTGGATAAGAATCAGGTAATTAGACAACACCCATAGATTGAATCATTACTGCAATATCAAAATTCTGAGCTCTTAAGAAATAAATAAAGGCACCTTATACATTTGGTCTCAAGAGAACTAGAATTTTGTTCCATGTATTTTGAAATTTGAAATTTAACTCAACCATAAGCTCATTGGGGCCCCTCTTGACAGCTATCATATTATCTAATACCGATATGTTTTCCACTTTCTCCTCAAACTATTGGCATAGACCTATGCCAAGCTCATATGAATTATGAAAATAAAAAGGTATCAAATTTATGTACCATTGAAGTGGTGTATCCTTAATTGATAAAGAAAAAATTCTAACTATAACATCATCTTCTGTAACTAGATGAACCAAACAAACATTGGAAATATATTAAATACGATCACCAAGGGTAGTGTGGTTTTAATTAGTGAAGAAAGGAATAATTTTAAGTGTAGAAACTAGTATATCATGTTGTGCATTGAGATCCAAGGGACTACCACCATTAAAAAGGGAAAAGGGAAACTTTCTTTGTTGTGTCATGATTGGAATGGGTATTTAAAATCTAGAGGATAGAAAGAAGGGCCTACCAAGAGGTGGAGTAGAAAGAGTTCTATTTTTAGGAGATGGTAATCTTTGAACCATTTTTCCTCTTCTTCTTCTCCTTAGTGAAAAATGGAAATATTCAAAAGGTTCATTGCTTACTGCACTTTGTCTTATCTATAATATTTTCATGAAAATGATAACTTTAGCTACTGAAACAAGTAGATTTCAAATTGGGAGTCATCATATTTGTTAAAAGATGCCTCAAAAGGAAAGAATTCTATTAAGACACATACCAATCTCAGTAAAAAGTTGTATAGTTCATTAGAAGTCCCAATGAGCATGCCAAAACTATTGGAGCTCAAAATTGCACCTGGATATTATCATGAAAGATTAAAAATTATGAGGAAACATGATATGATCTCTGCCATATGGGTTTTACAAACTGAGATCAACCTACAAATAATTTTTGTTTCTCTACCTATTACTAAAGCTAAATCTACTCCTACAACTATAAATACAACTATATAATCCTAATCTAAGCATTCACATGCACTAAGGAGAGAGATGCATGAAAATAGAAATCTTAAGCTAAAGAGGTGATAGGACCAAGAAAAATGGGAAAGACACATATACAAAACCTCCCTACCTTCCATTTATGTGCAAAACATAATAGAAGTAAACCCTACAAAGTGGAAATAACATACACAACATACCTGCAATGGATTAAGAGGCAAGAAAATATAATTAAACATAGAATAGGGTAGGAAACAACCACAATACATGAATTTTATTTCCTGAAGGATGCATAGTCCATCACATTGAAGGAGTAAGGAGAAGACACCTTGTAAAAGTCCAAATATGAGGCATGTAACTCAAAAACACTTGTGTAAATCTTTATATGATGCCCTTGTATTCTAAGAGCTTCTAACCTTTACAGATGAGCTCCATTTTCCAATATATATATATAGAGATACTTACATATATAGCTCAACCGCCAAAAAAATGCATAAAATCTATTAAAATAGGAATGGGATCCTTTCAAAACCATTCACTCTCATTATATTTCTTTTAGGAGAAAATATGGGCATCATTCTTCATTAAATATGGTAGTTGAGCTACGTGGAATTGCACTTTAATTATTGGGACTATTTTTTTTCCTTTTTCACCCTCCTAACTTCACTAACTTTTTAATTTATTTATGCCAAAAATAAGTTCTTGATTATATATTTACAACAAGACCAAGTTTTTCAATTTTTGAGGTCTGGAGAGAAAAATATGGCCATTTAGATCCATGGTGCACAAAAATCAAGAAAAATTTCCCTACATGAATTCAAAGGCCAATTTAATGATTTTTGTCCCCTAGGAGGTGATGCAATTGATCAGAGGAATGGGGGAAGGGAGGAAGTATTATTATTTTTCTCACGGGGCCAATTTTTTTGCATGTCTATGTTTGGATGGAGAATCAAAGTTGGGGTGGAAATGTGGAATAATTCCATGAGTGTTGACCGATTGATAGACTACTTGAACCATATAACCATTTCTCCAGTTCCCTTTAAATCAACCATATCGGATACCCTTCCCCTCTAGTTAGATTTCACAATAAACTAGGAAATAAGAGGAACAAAGGGACATTTCCTCACATTCCTCCAAGGAAGGCTTGGCCAATTATGTCCCAATTGCTTCATGTTTGACTAAGTATGGGCATCAAATCAATTTCAAGGGGAAAGGAATGCCTTGAACCACTGGAACCTATCCCAAAATATGATTTTTCCTTATGTTGATTAATTCATACTTCTCAAATCCAAGATGAAAATTTAAGTTATCAAAAAAACCTGGGGGGATATTTTGGATAACAAGATCCATATCTAGGAAGATCAACTAATCAAGCCAAGTTACTTGAAAAATCATCCTTACCACCATTATTATCATCCAAACTTTATCAAACTAGTGTAATTTACACTTCAATTTCTTCTCTTGAACCACTTCTTATTCCATAATCATCCAAATCAAATATTTTCTTAAAATTGAATTTATCACGTCCAAGTCTTACTCTTTGGATTCACTTTCCAAATTTTAATCACATATTTCAATTCAAATCAAAAGTATAAGTTTTAAATATTATACACCCATATCCTAATTTAAGCACATCTATTTTAATCCAAGTCTTGTCCTTTGGAATAGATTTTATCAAGGTCAAACACAATCGAAATTCAATCAATTTTTTTTTGCTAACTCTTCTATTTCAACATCCATGTTTTTAAAATTTAAGCACTCTCTTTCATTCTCTATGTCTTCTATTTTAACATTCACGTTGTTAGAATTTAAGAACAACTTAACTTTGAATATTATATTTTAACATTCACTTTGTTAAAATTTAAGTTATTCCTTTCATCTCTAAGACTTATCTTTTAACATTCATTTTGTTAAACTTTAAGCACTCCTCTTTCAAATGTAAAGTCTTCTATTTTTAAATTCACTTTGTCAAAATCTAAGTAATACATTTCATCACTATACCTTATATTTTGACATTTAATTTTTCAAAGCGTAAGATAAATTTTCTTCTTCTCTGCATCTCATATTTTGACATTCAATTTGTCACATATTTGATCAATCATCCTCAATTTCTATGTATTCTACTTTGATATTCAATTTTTCAATGTTTTAGCATAATCTTTCTCAACCATTAAATCTTGTATTTTGATATCCAGTTTATCAAATTTAACAAAAATTGTATGCAATCAAATCCAATCACGTGTCCTAAACATTGAATATTCACTTTATTCAATTTTAGTAAAATCATATGTAATTGAGTCAAGAGTCCTATCCAAGTATTTTACATTGAATATTCACATTAGTCACGTATTAAGAAATTCAATCCAACATCAACACTTTTTATGTTGAACATTCAATTTGTTCATGTATCACATCCATTTAATCCAATTGGATCAAAATAATTTTAAAATATCACACTCACATTTTTATTATCTCCCAAAAATTAGAAAATAATCTATAACACGATGGTGTTTACATGCAGTAAGAGTAACCATGTCCCTAATGATTCTGAAAGATTGAATCCTTTTGGTCATGGACCTTTAGAAAATGAATAAATTATGGAACAACTTAAACTATCAACAAGTGAGAAGGAATCCATTGATCATGTTATCATGAAAAATAAAAATATACACTTACTTCACTTTTTTGAAATGGGGGAAAAACTACCCTCCAACTTTGGGCATGAACATTTAAAATATTTAATCGATAAGCTCGAGTCTAGCACTAAAAATTATAAATCAAACACCACATCATTTTCATTGAAAGAAGAATTTTTCTCTAAAATTGAAGAATCATAGTGTCAACTTTAGAAACACAAATACTAAAAAAAGGGAAGAGCACAAATCAATACATGAAATTTATGTCACCATGGAAATTATTCAAGATAACTCTCCATTTACAAAAGAATGGAAGAGTATGAAAGAAACTGTCATGCTGCTCCAAAAATGCAAAACTCAATTCAACTTTAAATGCATATGTCCTTTTATATTTGATAGGGACATCTTAAGCATACCTTTCCCAAAATATTTCAAAACACCCAAATTCAACTAATATAAGAGAAAACATGATCTGGGTGAAGAAATCAAATAATTATTTATACCATGCCAAGAATTTGTCTATAACAATGTATATCTCTTACGATTATTCCCTAGGATTTTAAGCACAAAATATTTAGACTGGCTCCTTCACCTTCTAAATGAATCAATCACCACATTTGTAGACCTCTCAAATAATTTTGTTAAACATTTCTCTTTCAATTTAGAATTTGATATTATAATGATGAACCTTTGTAATACCAAACAAAGGATAAATGATACCTTTACCCAATTCCTCCATTGATGGTGAGGAATCGTGAGTCGATGCCCATGTTCTATTCAAGAGAAAAAATTAGTTATCATCTTCATTCCTAACCTTAATAACAAATTATCCTTTTAAATGCAGATGCAATGTCTCACTAATTTTGATGAATTCATTAATAAGTGGACACAAATTGAAAAATATCTCATCATAATAATAATAATCATTCTCAAGAAAAAACCAAATTTATCAATTAGAACCATAGAATTGTCAATGATGGAGTTGTATACAATCATAATATACATAATGTTCGAAACCAGCAAATGAAAAACATCTAAATCGAAACAACCCATTGTTGTTCCAAGTAAAGAACCTACTCCCCAAAATTTTAAATGATGAAAATTCATACCATTAGGATAAATTATTTTAAGCATCCTACATCAACAGACAAGTGCCAATATGGTTACTTATCCCATCATAAGAACCTTCAAAGACGGGAATCCAAAACCATCTTGGATATAAAGTAAAAGAATATTTTTATTATCACCACATTGATGGCATGTACTAAAAATTGTTGCATGAGACTCCACTATATCCAAGATCATTGATATCATAGACATCGTAATTGAAAATCCATCACCTAATAAAATTCCAAATGAAAAATTAAAGTTGTTTCAAAACCCTTTTCTAAAGCATGTTACAAATGGTAAAGCTCTTGAAAAATGTCAATCTTTAAACAATGTTGAATTCAATTCAATCATTTCATTTATCAAAGAAATACCTAACTCCATTGCCACAATCAAGTTTCATGATCCTAATTATATAGTGGCCACACGGTAGATAAAAAGGTTTGGATGCCCATAACTAAGACAACCATCCACATTCACCACGCCTCAATTTTCAAATCCTACAGCTACCAATAATCCAAATCCTACATCTAGTGCTAAATATTCCTCATATTGTGCTTATGACCTTTTCAAACAGTTAAAGATGATGCTCACACATATCTCCCTCATGGATTTATTTAAAACATCACCCACACTTCAAGATATCCTTACTTATGTTCCTCTCAAAGCACATGTTCCTAAGGATATTAACATGTTGATAGTTTCAAGCACTTATTGCCAATCTTTTCACCTATTAGTCCTATATTGTCATTTGGTCTTCAGGACCTCTTAAACCCAAAACCTTCAAAATATAAAACTATTTATATATTTAATCTTATATCATTAATCATAATATAAAAATAGTTCTTATTGACAATGAATTTAGCTTAAATATTTATTTTTTTAAGCTACTAAGATGTCTTGGTCATACCAAAGAAAATTTGGGAGCTAATGTTAGAACTATTCACGGTTATGATAACATTGAATGTAAATATTATAAAATAATCACCTTATCCATACAAGTTGGCCCACAGATGCTATATACCCTTTTTCATGTTGTCGATGATGAAACCTCATAAATATCCTTTTAGGTCATCCATGGATACATTTTATACAAGATGTTCCTTCCACTTTTCACCAATGTATAAAATTCCCTCATAATTGTAAAGAGTTGACCTTGGTTGTAGATGTCAAATCATTTAACTATTACAAGCTCTTGGAGGTAAGGTATAACCATACAAACTATTTTCCTTCAACATATAGATTTTTCATACCTCATGTCATACCTGTCAATGTTGATAATTATATAGCTCCTTCCAAACTCTTCCAATATCAACCTTCTACATCCAATCAATCATCTGAATTCAAAATATCTCATAGAGGTATTGGTGAGTACAGTATTGAAATTTCCTTTCATGTTGGTAAGCTACCATTGTCTCTGTGTAGTTATGGAAGACCTAACACTCCCCATATAAAATAATCTCCCTTATGCTACTTTGGTAATACTCTATGGAAATAGTATGGATATTTAGAAGATGAAAAAAATTACGGCTCTTTAGTTTCTTGGTTATATGATGATCAAATGGATAGTTGTTATAGATCGTATGACTATAAAAAAGGATCATATAATGATGAATAACATGCAATAGAAAGGAATAGGACTTGGTATATAGGAAAAAGGATGTCTCAAAACCATTCTATATAAATAAAACCTATATCATCATGTTCTAGGTTTTGAAATATTTGAAAAGAATCTTATCATATTTAATATAACGACTAGTGAGGATAATTATAACTCCGATGTTAAGACAAGTTCCACACATAACCTCTTCTAAGACTAGCCAAAACAACTATGTTCATTAAAAACCTCTCCATTTGCACCCTTGAATATGAAATTATTTATCATGTCCTCATCCATCAGAGCTAGCTAAATCACATATCCATGAACCTCTTTTAGAATGACGAGGCCATCAAATATTTTCTTGAAACTTGAGAACATATACTCCTATTGGATCACAAGAAGGGAATCAATATAAAACTTGATGCTTCAACTTATTTTGGTGAGGAAATCAATTACTCTAGTCCACCATGATAAAATGAAAACAAGAAAAATAAAAATACAATCTCTCATAGTGAAAACCTCATTAAGGTACTATTTGAGAAGAAAAAGAATAAGAAAGATAAAAATAAATGAAAAGGATGCATATCCTAGCGAAAACCTTTCTAAGATGCCAAAGAGATGAAACTCATTTCAAGATCACACAGGTGACCTACATCAACATACAACACCCTTTCAAGACAAAAATACATAAAAATTCTAGTAGAAGAGACTATTGTTATCAACATCGGTACAGAGTGAGAATCCTAAACTGTTACAACTTGGTGTCAGTTTATTAGAGTTAGAAATAAAATCATTCACATCACTTCTTAATGAGATTCAAGATTTTATTTGCATGGTCATATAAGGACATGAAAATTTTATAACCTTCCCTTGTAGTGCACAATCTTGTGGTTCACCCAGGTGTGAAACCAGTCAGGCAGAAACTCAAGAAAACTCACCCTAAAGTGGCATTGTTGGTTAAAGTAACTACTAGAAGTTGGCTTCATAAGATCAATAAACTACTCAAAATGGATGTCTAATATGGTACACATTACATAAAAATACACCACAGATCATAATTTTCATTGAATTCTGAGATATCAACAAGGCTTATCCAAAGGATTATTTTTCCTTTCCCAACATTGACATGATTGTTGATTCTACAATGGTCCATGAAATTTTAGCTCTAACAGATGGTTTTTTAGGTTACAATCAGATTCAAATTTCCAAATAAGACTAGCATAAGACATTGTTTACAGCACCCTGGGGCATGTTTTATTATAATTTCATACCTTTTGGCCTCAAAAATGTAGGATCAACCTATAAAATTTCAATGACTATCATATTCAATTATTTGCTACATGAAATCATGAAGGACTATGTAAATGACATCCTTGCCAAATCCAAAATAAGAGTAGATCATACATCTATTTTGAGGTGCATATTTGAATGATTGCATGAATATAAGGTATGTCTTAACTCTAATAAATGTGTCTTCGGTGTTACTTTAGGAAATATCTTGGGATTCAGAGTCTCACATAGGGTAATTAAAGTTGAACCTTCCAAAGTCAAAGAAATCATAAAGATACCTCCCTCGTATAATCTACGTCAGCTACGAGGTCTCCAAGGAAAAATTCAATCTATTCAGAATTTTATATCTCAACTCAAATATCTTGTATCATCATTACCCTATAAAGCACTCCAATTCCATAGTTTATACTCGACTACTGAGGGTAAAAATCTTAAATGAACCTCACCTTCTTCTACATTTCATGTTTTGTGCTTCATGATCAATTTTTCAAACATCACGTTTAAACCATTTCCTAATGATGCACTCCTTGATTGTTGAGGGGTTTTATATAACTTAAATTCATCTTATACACATTCATACACATCTACTTTGGGGGAACATTGTTCCTATCAAATTCACATTTCATATCATTCCATCTCACTCATTCACAACATGTTGCATATCTTGGTTGCACATTACTCTTTCTTGATTTTAGTCACATGTTACACTTTTCTTATTATGTTAGACAATTATTTTGTATGTCATTATCTTTTCTATATATAAATGTGTGTTCACCTAGTCTTTAGATGTGAGTCCAACCTTCCTACAACTTGGTACATACAAAATGAATGTTTGGCAGTGTACCTCTTACCAGTCCCACAGAGGCTCTTAGGGGCATCTACTATTGTACACACTATAAGTGCTATTGTTTCATTTTATACTACTTCCCACTCTTACTATCACATTAATCTATCTATATATACACATATTGACATACTTTCTATCTTTTTAACATGATAATTGGTGCTTCATCTGTAGCATTCTCTTTGGAGGAACTATTTTTCACTAGGGATGTTTGATACTTTGTTTGCTCTTATTTTCCATTTTATGACATTCTTTATGGGCTATGCCCTATGTATTATATTTTCATTTCTTATATGTTTTTTACCACTTCAACCATGATTGTATTGCAACATTGTGAGTGATGTACCATGTTTGAAACCCACTTTTTGCGTTCTACATTATCTTCTTTCTTGCTAGCTTACACATTGTATTTTGTAAGTGTATTTATCTTGATTACACTAACACATGTCTCCAGCCATATTGTTTGTGTGTGCCATGGTGTATACCATGCACATTCCCTCCCCCCTCAGGGTTCATTTTAAGACCCTCCTCTAAAAAATAGTTTAGAATTGTTGGAGAATCTCCAAAATCAAATTTCAAATTGATGGTGGATTTCTACAAAAAAAGTTGCATGGGAAAGGTGAATCTATTTTTCTATATTCAAGGTAGTTTTGCAGGGTTTGAGCATGGATGGGTGCTTGTCAGCCATCAAACCCAATATGGTTAGACATACATCCAACATCATTGGAATGTCATCTTTATAGATATTTGGATGCATGGTTGGACTCTTGGGTTGGAAAAAGATTTTAACACCTAGTTGGATGCCTGGGTCGGACACTTGGGTTGGACATGTGGTTAGATTCCTAGTTAGAAGCCTGGGTTGGATGCCTGGTTAGATGCCTTGTTCAACGTGATGTAGCCTAAAATTCACTGCAAATAACCCAAGGCATTCAAACACATCACTCAGCGTGAATTGAGCCCTCAGCTAAAGCGTAGAAAGGTGCCAAGTCCCTTTTTAGAGTTTCTTGTCTAGAATGTTAGCATGATTGTGCATGTGTTTGTTTAGATTCATAACAGATAATTAAGTAAACCATAGTGCATGAACTAGATATAGATCTAAACCATATGAAATATTTACTAACCAATGACCATAATAAGATTTACCATGTAGGAACCATGTTTAGTCACATCTAACACCAATATCCAGCTAATATGTTCCATTGTATTAAATAATACAACACATAGAAGCTTTAGACATTCAAGATCATATTTCCATGGTTAAGTGTGCTAATAAATCTACAACATAACTCTACAATAATTGGTCTCTCAAAACTATGCAAATCAATACACACACACACACACACACACACACACACACATAGGGGTGGGGAATTTCCCTTCACCACCCATGCACCTTCCAAAAATAGGCTACATGCTAATAATAGCCATGCACCTTTAAAAAGGAATACAAAAGAATGTAAGTAATCTAATAATAGATTTCCTATAGTTAACTCTAAGTATAAATCCTATTATTATATCGAAACTATGCATGGCGCTCAAATTGTTCCACATCCAAAAATAGCCTTGCATGATCTACAAGTCTCCATATTATTGTGTTCTCAACACACTATCGAATAAGTCCTGATCTTGGGTGCTTCAACCTTAGTTTACTACTGCATCATCTTCCCGCATCCTACATATGCACTCCTAACACTTACAATATTTTTGTCAGCCCAATAATACCCCACACTTAAATGGATTACTGCCCTAGAAATGAGTAACCATCTTGTCACTCCAAAGATTATAGACTAATAACTGAATGAATAAATAATTGTATTCAAAGAACAATCCTTTCGACGCTAATTCAACCTACTTGGTAGCCCCTTCTTACTATGGTAGAATTAATTCTTGATATTCACTCTAAATTCTTGCTTCAAATGCATACCAGTCATTTACTGATTTATTTGTGTTATCGGGGATGTCTACCACTACACCATCTAATTAATCAAGAGTCATATTTCCCCCCATTCTATAGAATCCAATAGATATTGGCCATACTAGAGACCATCCCCTCCATTACATCCATATTTTTGGCTATAACATTCCTAATGTCCTTTATTCAATCCATGTGTTGCTTCCTAGTAGTATATAGCGCATTGTGCTTAGTTTCTACTAATACAATATGATCTATGTGCCCAAGTGTTTTGTCCTTTACCACCTGTAAAACTTCATTTTCTTCTACCATTTTTCTTATTTTCACCATATTATCAGGTGCCGCACATATAGTCAAGATCACATCTTCCTTCTTCACTTCATCCTTCAAGGCTTGTAGAATAGCGTCATAGATGGAAATTTTCCTTGCAACTGCAGCCTTGTTTCTATATAATTCCTCTACAACACTCATTTGTCTCGGTAGGCACACTTTTACTTCCTCCAAAAGTAGTCTGACTATTGTGCAAAAATAGTGAAGGGAAGAAGGAAAATCCCTTGGTAATTTTATTGATAATCAAGAATTTTCGGCATAATCTCGTCAGTTATCTGCTCAGCCATATTCTTAAAATTTTGTGCCTCCTCCATTGACTTATCTCACTCCTTAGTAAGTCACTTGACATCAATGTCTTTATCCTTTTTTTCATCTAGGAGTGCCCTGATAGTTTCTACCTTTTCAATATTGTAGTGTGCTACCTCTGTTGACAACTTGACAAGTGCAATACTAACCTGTTCATCTAAGAACTGCATGGGATTTATGAGTATATGGAAGGTATGAGGATATTTTCTCACCTTCTTCAAACTAGATGAATCCTCGTAGACATCAAATTCAGGCTCATCCATGTGAGTCTGCAAAATCCATGATAACTTTTTGTGAGTGTGTGTATTCACCATGTCTAGATCCATCTAATCCCATCCATACAATTGTTTATTGGGTAAGGTACCCTAAAAGTGTGTGTCAATAATTTTAGTTTGGTCATCCACGTAGCCCAAGTTCTGAGTCCTTACCACCTCTTTTTCCTCATGATGACTTGGGTGCTCCCTAATGTTCTTTTTAAAAAATGTGTCTTCTTCGTGCTAACCTTTAACACATATTTCCTATTGTGTTGCATCACCCACATTCTATTATACTTCCTCCTCATTCTCTCCTTCTCTAGGAATGGGGTTTTCTATGACCTATGTGTCACTATCAGAGTTGCTTTCATCCCCACCTGAGTGTGGTTCATGGGCGCTTATACTTTGGTCAATGACCTCATAAACTGATATGTCCCCAATGTCCTCATCATCTTACATTTCAACACTCAGAGTGTCCTCTTCTTGTCTTTCTTCCATACTTGGAGTGGCCTCCTTGTCCTACGCACTTTGCTGAGGGGACTTCTCCTCCTCAATATCCTTCACTGAAAAT
>JAHRHJ020002156.1:0-14216 GCA_019776745.2 Taxus chinensis
GACCAGGAGAATAAACTTTTTCCACCGAGTGGGGAATTTTTTGCATAATGGTCATGCCCTTGGTAAAAAAATGCACCTGCCTGCTATCCTTTTCGTGCATTGGTGTAAGCATTTCCAGGACTTCATTCCTAAGTTTTCTTCATTTACTTGGATGATTGGACAGTATATTGATTGTTAAGGACCATTGTGACAATTGAGATAATGTTTGAAAGGTTTATGGCATTGAGGATGTCCCTCAACATAAAGTGTGTGTTTACTACACCCTTTGGACTTTATTAGGAATATCATAGGTAAGGAGGCTTATTGGTAATCCCGCTACGGTTAACGTTATTGTGGGGTTAAGGTGTACCTACTAGCAAGAGCACAGTGGCCATGATTCTTGGGCATAGGGATATTATAGAAATTCATTAAGGGGTATGCCAAGATTGTTCATGCTTTAAGGAGCTTCTTAGACACAAAGTACCATTCCATAGTGGAAAGGCGTAATAGAGGAATTTGTACCTTAAAAGATAGGCGATTATCTTGCATTGTGATCATCCCTCTATTTTTGCAAGTAGGAGTTAACACCAGCCGAGCAAAATTAATAACACTATCGAGCGTGAGGCATTGTCAATGACTATGTGCTTTCAAATGTGGACCATACTCTGCGGGCAACACCCTGTTTAATGCTACACCGACCAACATGGCATTAAAGTATTTATGGAACAAGCCCAGTCTTCAAGGGCGCATATGTCAATGGTTTTGTTGTTTCCAGAGTTGAGTTCACCGTTGTAGTGCATCCTAGAAACAAGAAATTGTGGGACCTGAATTATCTGTCAGAATTGATTCAGGAGATGACCGCAAAGCATTGAGGAAAAATTTCAGACGTGCAACTATTTAGATTATGGCGGGCACCCTTAGATTGGAAGAGATTGCTGTTTGTTTAAAAGAAGGTGTGGCGCAGATGGAATGAGGGCATTGGAAAAGTAAGACGTGGCCACCGCATCGTGCCCTACATGTTTATTAGTGGATAATTATAAAAATTTAGACGTGATGAAGTTTTACGCAAGTATGTATTAGAGCATGAGTGCCTAGTCATCATGAAGGAAGCACACGGAGGAAGTGTAGGTGGGCATTACGTAGGTGATGCCACTGTGCACAAGATATTAATGGTAGGATTATGGTGGGAAACCTTGTACAGGGATTGTAGAGATTATTGTAATGCATTTGACCACTATCAGCACATTGGAAAAACAATAAGGAGAGATGAAATGCCTTTGCGTCCTATCCCTAGCGCAAAGCCTTTTGAAAAATGGGTGATAGATTTTTTGGAACCTATTGCATTAGTAGTGCGTAGGACTGGGTCATGTTATGTCATCACTTGCATGGATTATCTCACAAGGTGGGTAGAGGTGGCCCCAACTAAAGATTACATAGAAGCAATAACAACAAGGTTCTTATGGGAGAACATTATCATGAGGTATGGATGTCCATCGAGTTTGACTAGTGATAGGGGTACACATTTTCTGAATGAGACCCTGAGGATCTTGTTATTAGAGTTCATGGTGGCTCATCACAAGACTATGTCCTATCACCCACAAGAAAATGGAACCGCGGAAGCATTCAACAAAATATTGAGTCATACCTTGACCAAAATGTGTGATGTTGGAAGACAAGGATTAGGATGACAAAGTATCAGCAGTTGTTATGGGCTTACAGGAACAACATATAAAATAATAAATAAAGCAACACCTTTTTAATTGGTGTTTGGTGCATGGAAAGTCATTTTTCTGGTTGAATTTATGTTACCTTCTTTGTGAATAGCACACATAGGAGGATTAGCCGACTGAAAAAGAACGTTAGAAGAAATAGGATTGATGAAGCTAATGAAACTGGATGAGATATGATCACTTGTCTGATTGGAGCTAAACTAGTGGAAAAGGACAAAGCAAAAGGATTGCCATGATCACCACATGATTAGAAACAAGGAATTTTGAGGTTGGGACAGATGGTGTTACTATATGATTCCAAGGTTTATACACCATCCTGGGAAGTTGAAAGTCCATTGGTTGGGTCCCTACACAATCTTGTACATCCTTGATTTGGGTGTGTGCCAGTTACAAGTGCTGGATGGAACGAAGTTGCCTAGACACTTCAATGGTGGTAGGATAAAGCCCTATTGTAAATAAGTCTTCTTAGTGTTTGTAAATAAGGTAATTTTTCCAAGTTAGTTTAGAATTTTCCTTTATGCATTTTTCCCTTTCCTTGTGTTTCCCTTTCGCGTTGTTGTTTTGGTTTTTTACCTTCGGCACCAGTAACCTTATTTGCCATTTTTGGAGAATTTGTGAGTGCGCAAGAGGACCGTGCATCGTTTAAGTGTGGGGTGGAGAAAATTGAAGAAGCGCATGATTAAAAGTACCAAGGAAGTTGTGTTGAAGAGCCTTGTTGTGTATCTCAGTTGAAAGAGGTAGATGAAGAGAAAATATAGAATGGTTGGTGCCAGGATAAAGCTACTCAGTAGATCCCACATACAAAGGAAAAGGAAGCACAATTTAAAGCAACATGAGGTAGGTGAAAGTAAGAATTTATATAGAAGAAGTGCCTTCGGCGTAGGTTAAGTGCGTGCAAGAGTCTCCTGTCAAGTTGGTTGGGTTGCACGCCAGAAGGTTGGAGGATTTTTTACACAGGAAGGGAACGTGAGTAAAGGCACTAAAGATGGAATTTGTTTGAAAAATCCACATTAAATGAAAAAAGTATGGGGGTAGGTAAAGTAGCATTTAATGACCAAAAAAAGTAAAAACTATAAATAAAGGGTCGGGGCACTCTCATTTTTACTTTGCGAAAATGAAGAGTTGGAGATATAAGCGAGTGTTATAAGCTAGGGATTTTTCAGATTCAATCAAGTGAGAAGATCTGTGTGATTAAAAACGTGAATATCCAATTTGAGATTATGAACCAAAAGGAAGGAATTACATGGGCATGGAAGGAAGTGAAAAGACGCGTTGTCTTGTGAAGAATTTTTTCGAAGTTAGGGTTTGAAAAACTAGGGCACAGGTTTAGAAGAGTTATATCGCAAATATGAGATCGAAGGTTGGGAGAAGGAAAGGCAGATTAACAAAGAGATGACTAGGAGTAATAAAAATACCTTGACCATGGCACTCAAAGAAAGGAAAGGGTAAAGAGCAAGGATAAAAAACCAAGAACCCTGAAGTAGACATACAAATGAAGAAAGGTATGCAGAAAATGCAATACCCATGATGGTGTGATGATGGGAAAGGAATGGGAATCCCACTTGAGAAGCATACCTAGTTCAGTGACTATAATCACTGCACAAACACCATAGAGAAAGAAATGGCATTGGAATTGGTACGCCCCACCAACAAGTGAACACTTGAAGGGTTGCTTCCCATATACAATGATGACGTTGAAGGTTCAATTGGTAGCGAAGGTAGGGCTATGGTAACAGCTCTATAAGTTGCCTTTTTTTGGGAGGCCAGATCATTGCTTGTACTAGTGGTTAATTTCTCAGGTGCACGAAGACTACTTTCCACTTCGTCTGGGTGTAAGATGTGCGTAACTCCCCAGTTGATTTCATAAGTTTACAAGCCTCATATGTGAGGGAGATAGCCTAGAAGATGACCTTGGTGATAAGGAGGTTATTCAAGAGACCGTCACTGAAGTATGCCTGCAAGAAAGGGTTATGGTACTATGAATATTTTAGACATCAAGGACCCCAGTTATGAAGATGGCCATGCATCTGGTGACTAAGCTAAATGGCCAAGAAAGGTGGACGTAGGTCAAGTTAATAAACCATGGCTACATGTCTGCAGGAAGATTGCAGAGGGGACTGATATATAACTTATCTACGTACATTGCCAGAGGAAGATTGTTAAAGTGCACAAAGGAAGGGGAAAAGATCCTCTTTGGCAATGTCTCTGCTCACCATATTGTATTGTACAGAAATTGGAGTGCTGGATGCACCATATAAGAAAAGTTCATGTGGGAGTACCCATCCGAAGACTCTTTTCCCACAAATAGGTTCGAAGAAGTATTCTTGTAATACAATGACGGCTCCCCACAAAACGCATGGCTGGAAAAAGTGGTATACGCACTTGAGAAATGAATTCGAGGCGGAGTAAGAGGAAGATCCCTAAACAACTCCCAGTACAGCCACACAAGGGAGAAGCTAAGTTCACGGTGTACCAGCACTACTTCTTGGGTAGATTCAATCTTATTGATGAATCATGGATCCCATGGTGCAAGCTTCCTTTCGCGTTCACTGCCCAAGTACTTCCAAATGCAAGAGTAAATAAATTTAAAGAATCAAAGAAGCTAAGGCTAGAACTAGGATAGGTTGGACTAGAGAACACAGGGATATGAGGAAGAGAAGTTGAATTACCCCAGAAGATAAGCACATGTATACATAGATAAGCACGTGTTGCACGAGATCCACAATGACTAGACCAATAATGATGCTTCCCATCACTGGAGGATCCACGGCACGCGTGTACATGTGCATAAGGCTGAAAGTTTCAAAAACGGTGCATATACTTGGTGGATGAGATCTCCATACCTAAAAACCCCTTGGGAAATAAGAAGCCAGTGTCTAAGAAGAGAGGCATAGGAGAGGAAGGAGCACCAGGTGTGCCAACTTACTCAAGATAGTGAGCATGCTAGCTACAAGTGCCAAGCCAAGCACCTACATATCGGAGAAATAAGTCTCCAGTAAAGGAGAAGACATTCTATAAGTAGAGGCACCTGAACAACCCACCACCATTGGAAGAATCACAAAAGGAAGAAGAGAAGGCTAGAATCTCCTGAACAGAGGCCACCTCTCTAGTAAGGAGCAGAGGGTGGATGAAGAAGTTGACTCAGAGGTGACCGATAGCTTGGAGAAGATACTTGGGGAGAAGGAGAAGATAAGAGTGAAGGAGGTGGTGAAATGAGGAAGAAGAGCCATGAAAAAGACAAGGAACATTTGTAGCCTAGCATGTGTTTTGTGTCTATGACTCGGAGGAAGGAGAGTGGGAGAGGAGAAGCAAGAGTTTGTATATTCACGCACGTGGACAAGGGCTCATAAAGATGAGGAAGGCACCGAAGAGACATGAAGGTAGATGAGAGGGATGCCAAGGGACAAAGGGAGCCAAAAATTTTACAAAAGAGTAAGATTACTGAAGGTAGCAGAGTGAGAAGTGAAAAAGATGCTTGAAAGCCCTTGTAGACCAAGAGTTAGAGTGGAACAGTGTGGAAATAGTGCTTAAGGAAGGCAGGGAAGAGAGTGTTGAAAAGGGTAACATGAGAGTCTCGGAGGAGGTCCCGCTCTAACAATAGTCAGCTTCCCCAAAGGCACACACTCATGCAGAATAAATTTGAGATACAGAAATAGAGGTAGATAATGGGATATGTGGATGATTTCAAGGAAGGTGATTTACGTCACACGATTCCAGAGCACATGGTACCTACAGAAATAATCCTAGCCATGGGAAATCATTTTGAAAAGGATTGCGCATACCCTAGGACCAAGAAGATGCTTTGTTGGGCATTTCGAAGTCACACTTTGATGACTCGTGGACTTTGAATTTCCTTTCTACAAAAAGGGTCAATCTCATCACATTTCCAGAGTGCCTTAAGGGAGACAACCCCTTAGTGAATGCTCAGGAACTTTTAGACAAACAATGGTGTATGTTAATGCTATCCCTAAGCAAGTTCACGGTCGAGACCATAGGACAAGGCATGCTTATTGCGCGAAATACATAGAACACAACATAAGGGATTTAGAGTGAAAGTTGGGGAAGAAGGAGGAAGCCACTAATCAAAGAAACTGGCATTTTCAAGACTCTTTTAAAACAGGAGGAATTAATCAAGCAACGTAGTTCATCTTACAGCTTGAGCTAAAGGATTGAAAAATTAAAGGTGCAGGAGATTTCTATAAGAAGGTTGAGTCAATCAAAAGTGCCATCATATTGAAAGAACCCAGATCTAATGCCTTAATCCCCCAAGAGGTATTCATCTCTTAGATGTTGGAATGCTCTAGAAGACCTAATACATCATCCTCACCCCATGGAGAGGTCTCTAACCCTTGGTCATTTGGAATCTACAATAAGAAGTAGCCACGTTCCTGAAAGAGGTTAGACTTAGTGTTAAAGGTGTAGCACTTGTTGCCAAGTATAGCAAGGTGCTCATAGATGTAAAGGTTAGCTTCCTTTATCTATTTAGTTGCCGCATATGACACATGCGTCTTATAGAGATAAGGTGATTTATATCCTTGGTCACCACATGCTTACCGAAGAAAAGCTGAAAGAGTTCTCAGAGAAGAATAAAAAAGGGAATAGGGCCTTGGAGCGAGACCCAAGGTTTTGGCCAAGTAGAGAAGAAGATTCTAGAGGAATTTAGTGCTAAGTAGCTCAATTAAGGATCACCGACGGTGAAGGAACTATATCCTCAAATTACAAGAAGAATGGACAAACTTGTAGAATTGGGTAAGGAAATGGAAGCTGATTGTGGACACTTTGGGCCCCCAGAGAATTTTTTTGGCCTAAGCTTTGATGAGGTATAGGCACTCCTGGTCGAGCGATAACTATGTTAGAAGGCGATTCAGGGTGAGGTCTTAATCTTACATGGAACAAGCTAGAGGAAAATTACAGAAGGAATTCCCTATCCTATTGAATTTGTGTCCCACCCCCATTCTTCATTCTTTCACCTATTCTTTCATTCCTTATTCTTTTTTGTAATATGATAAGTCTACATCTTGGCTCCATGTGTAAACCAACTTGCATGACTTGGTCAAGTAGAATGTTTTGAGGGATGGAGAATAAACATAGTATGGCGTGATGTTGGGCCCCTGTGAATATGGATTTAAGTATGAAGGCACTTAGGCATCCTGTAGATGCCAGTTATATGAATGACGCGATAGGAAAAAGTGCACAAGATAAAAATATTTAAGGAAGTCAATATAGTGTGCTTACAGCGCACAAAAGGAGGTTAAACCCATGGACTTAGCCAATTTAAGATCACAAGGAAGAACATGTGAAAAGCATGATCGGTTGCGTGTGGATAATATGTCTAGCCTGGAAATAGGTTGGCCCAGGAAAGAGCATGTCCTACGATGGGCTCTTCTAGAATTTTTCATCATGAGATGGAGTGGAGAGCTTAGGCCTGAGGAATTACCCCCAACCTCACCCTTGAGACTTTTTTGTACTCACATTTGACCCTTTAATTAGTCAGATCTGAGGGTCATGGAAAGGTAGAATGTAACATGTGTGGGAAGATCAGTAAATACATAGATCTTGTAGATCTGAACATTAAGGAATCTTTACAATAATGAGTACTTTACTCCCAACAAGGATGGAGTTTATCCGAAAGATATCCACACATTACCATGGAGAGATTACCATGGGTCTCGCTCTGTAGGATTGGGATGAGTGGACCCCACCATGCAATTAGGAATGTCCTAATCTGTAGGACTAATAATTTCTTTTGTTTTTCCCATAAACTATATCAATGAGCTAGTGATAATCACAAACAATGCAGTCCACCCTCTAAAGGCTCATTATGTAATTATATGGTCCCATACAATGAGGTGACCTAATACAATCTCCTAGATGATGATTATCTATTGGTTCCATGTAGATTTTGTTCACCACAAGTAACATCTTTCCTTTTATACTATGAATCAAATTTTACGTAGATAGCATCTCGTTATGTTAAATCCAACATGGAGTAATTATTCAATAACCCTACAATAGGATCTTTGAAGTACCATGCCCCCTCCTTTGCCAAATGGGCCTAATGGGGTGCCCATCACCCAACCCCTATAATCCTTTAACAAAGTCCTAAGAGTCCATTCCTGAATACTCTTATACTAATCATTGATGAAGGCTTCCCACTAAGAAAATCACATAAAAGAGAGACTTGGCAGACGCCATGCAAACACTTGGGTGAGCGCTTAGCTTCTACATGGGTTGATAGGTTCCTGAAATTGTTTCTCAGCCTGGGATAATACCCTTGGCCTCTTATGAATGGAATAAAATTGACTTGCAAGACACGATGGCACTATGAGGCTACATAGATTTTTTTTTAGAAGTGCTCCTTGATCACAAATGCAGTATACTATGTTCAAATTTGTTTGTGAGGAATCCAACACTCTCATCCTATTTGCGCATTCTCATATCATGATGTTAGTGGGATCCTTTTGGAGTACTTTCCTAACTTCCTAGCCAAGGGAATCCTCTAAATATAGAACTTATGCGATCATAACAAAGTTTCAAGCTCTAATCGTTAGCTAGCATCTCACCTAAGGTAGTATCCATCAAGTATCTAAGACATTAACTTGCATCCATCTAACACCATCCTACTTTGGGACACAAGATTCCCATAGTTACATGACTCGGAGGATAAGTATCTGCTAATAGTGTGAGGAAATCATTCTATTCCATACCACACGTTTCCATTAGATGGTCAATCTTGACATCTGAATCCATATAATCTCTATGATCACTGTAGACACCAAATTTGTGTCTTACAACCCCCTGTGCCCCGCATCTCATTTCGCAACCTAACCTCATCACCTAAACCTTACATACATTTATTTATTAATTACCTTATAATTAATAAATCCACATCGCCATACCTGCCACCTCATTTCACCACCTCATCATGACCTAGTCTTAACCCTAAACTAACCTAATTAAGACCTATAACTTGGTCCACATCCACACCCATGACTAATTACTCCTCACTCGCACCTAAAAGCAACCTCATAATGACTTGACCAAGCCCGCAACCTAATCCCTCAGGAGAAAAGGAGGGAAAGATGGCTATTTTACCAAAAATAGCCCGCCTTGACGTGACCGACATCGGTTCCTACTCGACCGCCGTCGGTTGTGTAACCGCCATCGATTCCCTGTAAATGACCACCTCCAACCAAAAACAAAGGATTGGATTTTCATTTGATCAAAAAGGAGGATAAATCATTGAAAGGATCGGGATTTGCTTGGCCGAGCAGAGACAAGTGAAGAAACAAGAAGAGTTTGCAGAGAAGGACATCAAGCCCAAGACTGCAATTGCACAACCAGAGCCCTGTGATCACTCAGCTGATCATCGTAGAAGAGGAAGATATCTCATCTTCTGATCATCAGGATCATCCTATCTTGAGTTCTTACCTTTGTCATCACAGTTCTTGAAACCTACCTCATCTGCGTCAAGGGACCAGTAAGTAGTATCTTATATGTTGTCTTCTGATAGCACCATTTCTTAGATCCTGTGGATTGATAGTAATCATAAGTTTATTCATAAATCTACTACCAGCAACATACTGCACTTAACCTTCATCCATATATCCTGGTATTGCCCAGAAGGCCATTTTTATCACACTCTGAGCCTATCCATGTCCTCCCATTATTCCCCTCAGCCATCGCACCAATCGTTAACCTAATCCCACGATCACCTTGTAACCAGCCTCTATCCATAAGCACTTAGATTGCTGACCCAACCACCGGTGTCGTTTATCCCAACTGACGGCGGTTCTCTAACCGCGGTCGGTTATCCAGTGACCGGCGTCGGTCACTGTGACTTATACCCCATAGCCCCTTTTACCGCCTATTTATCAGTTAGCAACCTCAGATCCAGTCTGGTTTATCGGTATAACTCAACCTGAATGTATCAACGACCAGTAACCAAACAAACAACGTGACGTTTTATTATTGATAGTTTAGCCTCTACTTGCTTTGTAACGAGGTTACCTTAATTGTTATTTTACAATAGATTTTTGTGTTATCATTTGTGTCATATTCGTAGTAAAAGGGGAACTGACCACCTTCGAAAGGAAGTTTTGTATTTCCTAGGCCCAAGGCAGTTCCCTCATTTATTGTCTAATCAAAATCTTGTGGTCTTGTATTCTTATTTGTAGGTAGTCCTTCCAAGATAAAAAGGAGTTCTTCGCAATCAACCTGATCTCTCTCTACGGTACGCGCACACCATCTCGACATTCAACAGGTATTACTCCTAGCCCTAACCCTTATCTGTTTCTAAAAGGAATGAAAGGATAGAAGCAACTCTATTCCCAAAGAGCTAAAACATTCCGAGCGAAACATTTTGGCACGCCCGGTGGGACACATTTCGGGTTTCTGTTTCTCTTGCTTGTTTTCATATAGGGAGCATACTTGTTGTTGCTCTTTTCTAAAGATATTCACAAGGTCTTTTGTTATTTTGGTAAAAGAACTTGCTTTGCTTTTATATCTTTGCATTTGTGAAAGTCATCCCTTTTGCTTCATCGAATATCATTTTCGATTTGGGTTTAAAACACATGCATTACATTCTTGATTGTTGTTTTCAATTCTAGTGAACATATACTAAGTAACAGGTCGTACACGTGTCGGTGATTTCCATGGTATTGACAGGAAATTAATCTTACTTTCACTGCACAACACATACCGAATCACTTCATAATTAACACAACAGCTCAAAACATCCCCCCTTTTCCGTGGTATTCCTCCGCCTGATTGAGGTAACCTTATAAGCCAAAACAAACTTGACATTTCCCCTAAGTCTTTTGTTTAGGATTCTGACATCATTCTACGTCTAATGGAATAAGCCCACAATAATTAAAATTAACCCTAGGGTTAGTCTCTGGATTTGCGTGTGCATCTTGCTTGTTTTCAGTTCTGTTTTCTATTATCATACTGTTATACATTGTCTTCTGTGATCACCTTAGAACAAATTGATAAATGTACTAAGCATTGTTAACAATCCAATCAGCAGCTTCTTATATTTTCTCATACCAGTCTTATTACACCGATATCGGTTAACTGACCGACGTCATCTATAGCCTAACCGACATCGGTTATCAGACCGATATCAGTTACTGTCTTTTACAGTTCCTGACAAACCAACAACCTACCAATTTCACCATTCTGAGGTCTGTTTCTATTCCCGATAGATTGAAAGCCCTACTGTGTACTCTTGTCCATGGTTGTTATCACGTAGAAAGCAAGCCGGCCGCCATGGTTTCACATGCCTTGCTCTGTGCCTTTTACCTGAATCACCCCCTTCACATTCTATAGGGAACCCTACGGACACCAGTGAGATCCCTAAAATTCCTGTAGGAGATAAAGGAATTTGCAAAATTTCTGGATGCTAATCCTAGCGCTGTACAATACTATTTGTCTCATGCCCTTGACCGTACACCCGACGTCAACCCTCTCCTTGTTGGCATGCCTGATCAGTATACTACTCATTTAGCTCCTTCTCCACCTGATAACTCCACTTTTGCCTTCCCATCTTAGTCCCACTCCCTGCCTCAGCAGCTTCAGGGGTTCATTTGGCACAGATTGGCTTTCTTTGGTTATCTTGGGCCTACATGTCATACCACCAATCTCTTACCACCTCGTCATGACCTAGTCTTAAACCCTAACTACCTCATTAAGACCTATAAATGGTCCACTATCACACCCATGGCTAATTACCTCCTCACTCGCACCTAAAAACCAACCTCATAATGACTTGACCAAGCCTGCAACAATCCCTCAAAGAAAGGAGGGAACGCTGGCTATTTTCCAAAAAATAGTCCGCTTTGACCGACGATAACCGGGTCCACTCGACGGCCGCCCCCCCTCGTTGCTTAACCGCCATCGGTTCCCTGTAAATGACCACTTCCAACAAACAAAGGATCAGATTCATTTTGATCGAAAGAAGGAGAAATCATGAAAGAATCCGATTTTCTTTTGCTTGGCCTAGAGAGACAAGAGAAGAAACAAGAAGAGTTGCAGAGAAGGACATCAAGCCCAAGACTGCAGCTGAATAACCAGAGCCCAGCACCACTCATCCGAGCATTAAAGAGGATATAACTCATCTGGTGTCATATCATCCTAACTTGATCTTGTCTTCGTCACTTCATCACAGTCCTGAAACCTGCATCTGCACAGGGATGAGTAAGTATTGTTTTATGTGTTTCTACACCATTTTTGATCCTGTGGAATTGATAGTAATCATAATTTATTCCTAGATCTACTACCCAGCCAACATACTGCATCTTACCTGCATCATATATCTCTGGTAGTGCCCGAGCCATTTTAATCACACTCTGACCTTCCCTGTCCTCCCCATTATTCCCTTCCCCTCACCATCTCCACCAATCTTAAAACCCCACGATCACCTTGTAACCAAACCAACCGCTAATCCATAAGCATTAGCTGCTGCCCTACCGGTGTCGTTTATTTCCCTCCTCCCCCCGGCGGCGGTTTTCTCTAACCGCGTCGTTATCCAGTTACCGGCGTCGGTCCCTGTGACTTCTACCCTCGCAAACCCCTTTTCCTTCCTGCCTATGTGTCACCTAACCACCTCCGATCCAGGTTGGTTTTCATCCCTATAACTCAACCTGAAATGGTCAACGACCAGTAACAAACAACAACGTGACGTTTTATTATTGATAGTTTAGCTTCTATTGCTTTGTAACAGATACCTAAATCGTGGATTTTGTAATACTTTTTTTTGTTATCATTTGTGTTAATTCGTATTAACATGGGACGGACCACCTTCGAAGGAGTTTTCTATTTCTTGGGCCTAGGCATGCTCCCTCCATTTATTGTCTAATTAAATTTGTGGTCTTGTATTCTTACTTGCAGGTAGTCCTTCCAAGACACAAAGGATTTCTTCTTCGCATTCGATTGATCTTTCTCTACGTAACACCACACTCCATCTCAACATTCACAGGTACTTCCTCCTAGCCCTAACCCGTATCTGTGTCTCAAAGGAATGATGAATAGAAGCAATTTCTTATTCACAAGCCGAACATTACGTGTGAAAACATTTTGGCACGCCCGGTGGACACATTTTGGGTTTCTGTTTCTCTTTTCTTGCTTTCATTTGGAGCCATACTTGCTGTTGCTATTTTTGGTTATATTTAGTAACAAGAATTTTGGGTCTTGCTTTCCTAGTTTTGCATTAGTGACAGTCATCTTATTTTGCTTCATCGAATATCATTTTCGATTTGGGTTGAAACACTTGCATTACATTCTTGCTTGTTGTTTCAATTCTAGGATATAGACTAAGTAATACAGGTCATACACTTGGGAGGGTGAATTTTCCACGGGTATTGAAAGGAAATTAATCTTACTTTCACTGGTCACAAAAACATACCGAATCACTTGCATAATTTAACACAACAGCTCAAACCATCCCCCCTTTTCCTGCGGTAGTTCCTCCGCCCGATGAGGTAACCTTATAGCCAAAACCAACTTTGACATTTCCCCTAAGGTCTTCTGTTTGGGATTGAAACAACATTCCGCGTCTAAAGGCATAAGCCCACATAATTAAATTAACCCTAGGTTAGCTCTTGAGTTTGCGTGTGCATCTTCTTGCCTTGGTTTTCAGTTTTGTTTGTCTATTTTCCTCTGTTAGACTTGTCTTCTATGATCACCCCCTTAGACAATTTGATAAATGTACTAAGCGTTTTAAACAATCAAATCAGTAGCTTCTATATTTTCTTATAACCGTTCAATTACAACGATATCGTTAACTGACCGACGTCAGCTATAGTCCCCCTAACCGACATCGTTATTAGACCGATATCGGTTACTGTCTTTTACAGTTCCTGACAACCAGTAACCTACCATTTTCCCATTCTGATTCTGTTTTCTGTTCCTGATGAGATTGAACCCTACTGTGTACTTCCTGTCCGGTTGTTATCACTCGAAAGCAGCAGCCGCCATGGTTCACATTGCTGCTCTGTGCCTTTCCTGAATCAACCCCCTTCACATTCTGTGGGGAATCCTACGGACACCACGAGGTTCCTAAATTCCTGTAGGAGATAAGAATTTGGCCAATTTCTGGATGCTAATCCTAGCGCTGTACAATACTAGTTTGTCTCATGCCCTTGACCGTACAACCCACGTCAACCCTCTCCTTGTTGGCATGCCTGATCAGTATACTACTCATTTAGCTCCTTCTCCACCTGATAACTCCACTTTTGCCTTCCCATCTTAGTCCCACTCCCTGCCTCAGCAGCTTCAGGGGTTCATTTGGCACAGATTGGCTTTCTTTGGTTATCTTGGGCCTACATGTCATACCACCAATCTCTTACCACCTCGTCTCTCTTGCAGACTGTTCCATTCATGACTTGCTCTCCTGCCACCTATCCACACGAGCTTTCCTCTCAAGTCCGCCCACCTTTTCATTTCCACACACATTTCCGGTAACCCAACAGCTTTATCTAGGACTCCCATTCGGTGCCTCAACACATT
>JAHRHJ020002157.1:0-14215 GCA_019776745.2 Taxus chinensis
CAAAGATAAAATCATAATGACAGGTGTCTTTGGGCCTAACCCTATTTGCAGATGTCGTCACGTGGTCAATGCAAGGATGAGATTTATTTGTAGGAAAGAAAATATTGGTAGCACTTCCCCTCCAACCAATCTAGGAAGATAAACCTTTTTGCACAATGGGGTTTTGACTTCATAGGCATGATCAATATGCCTTCAAGTGTTGGACATAAGTGGGTGTTGAAAGCCACAGATTACTTCACCAGATGGACATAAGCTATTTCTACTTAAGGAATCAACTGATTTAGTCATCCTTGACTTTCTCAAGGGTATAGTCACAAGGTTTGGCATCGCTCCAACCATTATCTATGATAATTCCAAAGCCTTCCTTGGGAAAAAAATCACTGATTGGGCTCTAAATCTGGGCATTTATCTGAAAAAACTCTTCCAACTATTACCCACAAGGAAATGGTATGGACAGAGTCAACAGACAAGAACCTGATCACAATTATGAAGTGCATAATGAACATCACTACCAAATATAGTGGCATACAAAGGTCTCATGCATGCTCTAGGTAGATAAAATCATAGTAAAAAAAGGTAATATGAACTTCCACTTACAATCTTGTCTATGGTAAGGAGTATACCCTTCCTTTAACACTAGAGTTGAATTCATTAGCTCTTGCCCAACAACTTGAATTTGAAGGCACATAGACTAGAGAGAAATTAGAATGGAAGAGCTAGTTAATCTTAAAGAATTAAGGAACTCTGCCATTAATCAAGCTAGAAAAAACATCAATAAGAAACAAAGAAATGGTTTGATAGAAAGGCTAGGCATACAATATTTCAAGGTTTGGGACTTGGTTTTTAAATGGGATGCCAACAGAGCTAAAATAGGGTGACATTCAAAGTTTGATGCTCTTTGCAGTGGCCCATATATCATTCAATTCCTTGAAAGGAGGATAACTCTTTCGAAGTTAACTCATCTTGATGGAGGTCCAATGAAAATACCTAGTAAATGTAATCTATCTCAAAACCCTTTCATTAAATTTTGTTGCATCATGTTGTGTAGATTAGAATAGTTTCAAATACTCCAAGTGCACTATGTGCACATTTGTTTTTTGGTACATAGTTCTTTTCTTCTTCACGTGTTTCCTGTACGCGTGTTGTTCTGTTGCTTCTAGAATGAAGGACTTCTTTCAATAGTTGCAAGATTCAAAATAGATTTGAGAAATGATCTTCTAAGTGACTACAGGAGAATTTTCATGATTACATAGCAGACTCCATGCCCAATGGATGCTCTAGGCTACTGATCTCCTTCATCTAGTAAGAAGATGGCCCCAAAATTTGCCAAAACTGTTATCCAAATAACTCCTCCTATTATTTTGGGTAACTTGTACACACATTCTTAGCTCTTAGTTCCTCATTGAAGGATTACACACGGACTTCAATTTCAATTGAGCACAAAACTCCTTGGATACAGGTTTCCCCTTGGTGCCCCTTCTTTTCCTTAAGCACCCTTGCATAGTTTTCTATTCTCTCCTTCCATTTTAATTTTCCTGTTTGTCTACTACTCCATCGCACCCACCTTTCTGCACATTTACTTTCTTCCTAAGTGGCTTCTTCACCCTGCACGTGCGTCTCATACTTTCTTCAATAAGCTAAGCTTCTTCCTAGCCCTCCTAGTGCACCCATGCCCATTACTTTGTAATTGTATCACCTTCACAATACATTCTCTTACTCACCATTTTTCCCCTCATTTCCTCGTGCGATCGAAGCACACACGTCCCTTCTATGCCTTCCTCTATATTCTTTCCTGTGATTCCTTCCCTCGCACCATCCTCTGTGCCCCTTCTATGTCAAGTCATATTATGACATGCTTAAGTGTACCATGTAACCTAGCCAAAATGTTCACTGTCAGGTTGCCGAATCCTTGTGAAAAATAAATGAGTGACACATAGAAGAAATGACAAATATTTGCACAATCATGGCCATCATTTCAGACAATACAATCCGCATGTGCCACAGTGTTTTACGTGCACCGATAACTCTAACATCTTTTGTCAATAGCCGTATATTTTTCTACAAGATCTTAGATTGGCATGTTCACTTGGACTTGTCAGATAGATGCTTGACATCAGCTATAATGATATAAATTCAAATTCAAATTCTTGGAAGATCTGGTAGGTGAGAAATGGAAAACGTCTCTTTGAGAATTGATGAGTAGATATGATCACTCCAACCACCCAATTTAATATGATACACCCTCCTTTCTTCTTATACACACCAAACAGTCTTGGGGAAGTGTATATTGTCAAAGATCCGTATGTGGATTTGTAGGCATTGTTGGTCGTTGCATTTCAAATTTGAGTTTTCCCTCCTTTTCTTATCCTTCTACAGATTCGTATATAAATTTAAGAGCTAGGATCATTTGTTATGTTGGACACTCTGGATCCTTACACATTATGCTAAGGAATTCATAATTTCTATATTTTTTAGTTGCATACATCTTGATATGGCTCTTCGCATGTCGATATCAGGCCTCGTTCATCATTATAACAACACTGTACATTTCTGGAAGTAAAAAAAACGTCATTTTGTGACCATTATATATCCTAACATGTTTGCATTCCTTTTTCTTGTCTTTTATTTTACATTGTGTGCTGGTTGTGCCATTTCAAAAACCCATGCAGTTCTTTATTTAGTTATGTTCCATGAGAATTATCTCATAAATACATGTTTAGCTATTCTACTCATGTTCCTAGCCTCCTTTCACGCATTTCCTTTAATTCTTGCTCAGAACAGATAGTGTTCAATCCTCTTTTTAGGTGCTATTTTCTTTTAGTGTAGTTTCCTTTCATGTTATCCTTATATCCCTGGTCCCTTGGCATTATTAATTTAGTTTCCCCTTATAGCACTAGGAGTAGCAGAGTAACAGTAGAAATAGATAGAGGAACCAACCTTCTCTAGATATCTTGTCGCAAGCACGCAAGGTCCCACAACTTGGGGATGGTTCCATTGTGCTCTCAAACACCTTGATCCTTCCAGATCCGAGACATGGGTGTACAATTGAGAAAGCAAACAATTTCTTTGAGAAAAAAGTTCTTTTTAGAGATAGGAGGACATGTATATTCATTCAGACTCAACAATTTTAATCAACCATCAACATCAATGTTAATCCTCCCGGGTATCGGTAAACCCCGTCGTCTTATGAGATTATTTTTTTGTTGTTATCTCACTTCATTAATTTAAAGTAAAAAAGTAAAAAGTTCTCTGAATATTCTATGGAACACCTGGTGGGGGACTTTTCCCTTTTCCTTCATTTCAATTTTATTAGAAATTCATTTTTAGGCCTTGTGTTTTTGTAATCGCTATTGAACTAGTCAAATCACTAGCGATAGGGGTGAATCGTTAATGATTCCTGTCAATCACCACTGATATCTGAGAATTTTTATGATTACTCAGTCAGTCATCCTTTAACATAATTTTTTCTTTCTATTTTCTTTCTTCTGCTAACCCCTTACATATTCCTACTCTGGGGTATTTTTTCTTGTTGTGTTATTGCATTGCTACAAAAATATCAAAAATTTAAAAATTAAAAAGGAAGCATTTCTCAGATGAGTTTTATTCTCTTCTTTTCATTTTTGAAGCATTGCATCTTGTTATATTTCCTCATCAAAATAAATTGTCCCTTTGGGATTAAAAATAACCATTCATACTTCTAGATCACTTACCTTAATTAGGAGGTTAATGTTATTGGATTCCACTTAATATGCCTCACAAACAACCAAATCACATCAAACACAAACTTGCATCGAAACAATTCTACCCAAGGTGAAACTATTGGGATTTCATCACCCAATAGGGAAGTATACTGGATGTTTTAGGATGAGTATAAACAAGTAGTTGTTGGTATATTAGCTAAGAACCTGAATCCCTTATCGTTGTGGGACCAGGAAGTGAGGGGGTAGGCCCCAATACCATGCCTCATACTGGCACCAACATAGATTTAGGAATCACATACATTCGGGTATATGGAGGACTGAAGCCTTTAACATTTTTGATATCATCCATAGACAACCATTTCATAGGACCTTATTAGAAATTTTACACATTTCACATCTTTATCTTAATTAATTCAAGATAATCAAAAATTCTCCTATGTGATTTGTTTGTTACTTGTAATCAACACATCTAGATTTATTTTTCAGGTGATTGTTTGTTTCTCCATGGTACTTACAAGAACAACAATATCGTATCTAAATATCATAATACATGACAGAATATTTCTGATGTTCGATTGATATTCTCCAAACAAGCCTTTAGGATGGCTCACGTTTGTTAGAAGAACAACGCGCTACACTATCACCTCAACCAGAAGATCAAAAATTACCATATTCTCCTAGTAAACAATATGCTTCATTTGAAATACATGATTCTTTCAGTATGCTTTTCAATTGATAGTGGGATCCTATTCTTTTATAAATCATGGATTAAAACCCCATAGCTCTTAATGTATAACCTTTCTACCATGGGTGATCACCTTAAATCATTAATATCTAAATTGGGAGCCTTATTGTACCTGATCCTTCATGTGATTTTTTCCCATCTCATTAATCCAAATCACCAACCAGTCATTGAAACAAATATATTCTTATCCTACTAGCATCCAACCATAAACATTTAACCATTGTATCTTTAGTTCCTATTATTCACTTTCGACCTTTACAAGAATTTCTTCATAAGGACACAACCACTCAACAAACAACATCTTCACCATATCCTTTGAATGGTTCCACACCACCTCAAAACAACACAAATGTTTCCTTCATCCTCACAAACCCCTCCAACTTCCCTCTACCATCCAAACACCTTGCAAAAGTTCTATCCATTATTCCTACTAGCATCTCTCAAGCCACTACCATCTCAACAAACCATTCCACCTCTCCATAACATTACCATGTACATCCCTACATATATACCCATAATCAAACCATAGTGTTATTGCCACTACCCATCCAAATTCACAATAGTCATCAACCCCACTTATTTCATAACAAATACCACAATCATCACAATCAACTTATTTCCTCTCAATTTATACGACAACCATCATGTCCATCATACCCATACTTATATTCCAATTTCAGAACATACCACAATGGTCACAATCCTCTTATCTTCACTTTTATTCCTTTCCAACATGAACCTCAATATTTTCAACCTTCTTATTCACACTTTTATTCCTCTTTAACACATACCCTAAATAATAAAAAATGTCATCTAAACACATCCATGTGTATCTAGTATTAATAAATCCAACCTTCACAAGTGTTAGTCTCAAAAACCACTTACAATGTCCCCATGAATATGCATCAAACAAAACATTCCTTTCAAGAAGAATATCCCTCAATAATATCAACCATACCAAGTAGCCTAATCAATTTTCATTCAACAAAATCTTCCTCATCCTCATTTAATCACATAACAATCACCACAAACTGACCCCCTACAAGCTTTAATGAATAGGATATCTAGTCTTGAAACCGCTTCCATGGGCCCTAAAAAACACACTATCATATGAATAAATATGTAATGATCCTAATCATATCCATCCATGTCATACAAAGCATACCCTCCTCATTTGGGAATTTTCTAAGTTCCTTAAATTTTATAGTAAGAAGGACCCCTAGACATACATTTGGGATTTTTGGTATGCCTCTTATCTTATAGTCCATGATCAAGACTTGATGCTTAGGACATTTTCCATGTCTCTTGCTAGTCTTGCCTTGGACTGGCATAATAACATCCCTGCAATATTCCCTATTCTCATCCGCACATCTCTCCCAAATCTTCCTCAAACACTTTTTAATTAACATCACCCGAAAAATCACCATTACTAACCATATACACAATTAAACAATTCAAAGATGAGTGCATCAGCAGAGATTTTGTCACCCTCTAGGAGGGGTATAATTAATCAACTATCATTCTCACTCCCACAAATAGAATTGACTGAATAATTTTCTCATTCATGCACCACAGCACATCTCATCCACACTCCAAATTCAATCTTTTCAAATATTTGATGAAGCTTGTATGATGGATCATAAAATTGAACTCCACACTCTTGAAGAAGGAATATTCAAAACTTAGACTAAAGAAAAATAAAATCTAAATTTTCATCCAAGCCATCCTCCTAATCCAGATAAATCCAAAGTCACTTGTCTAATGTTCAAGTTGTCAAATATTATCCTAACTAATGTTCCACCACCACATAATCTAGGCCTCAACAAAATTACACTCTTATAAGTGAATCATATAGTGCAATTTGTGATAAAATCCTCACTACGAACATGATCTCCCTTCTGCCTATGCCATCCTATTGACACCTCTATTTCAAAACCCTCTTGGTACAGGGATAATAAACTATTGTAAAGTACCATAGAATCAAAGGTCATGACATTGAAAATCTCTCATTCATTCTACAATTTTCTCAAATACGTGATTGATAAAGGTGAGATACATTTAGAAAATCATAACACAGATTAGAATTAGAACTTCAATGTCTTAAAACAACCATTCCTGAATCATTCTCCATAAACTAGTCAACCATAAGTGTTAGGTTGCAAAGCCTATTTTCATGTTTGAAAGTGGTGTAGACTGTACAATAAGAGTACGACTATAGAAACTATGTAGTATTCTTAGTGTATAGTCTTCAACACTTTCACACATGAAAACAAGCTCAACAACCTAACAATCTCCCACTTGGACACTAGTTTTCCTCTGAGAAAGCTTCTCAACCCTTCACTAGTTTCCATGAAGACAAACCAAAGGTAAACACAACTTCAGGTTTTCCCTTGTGACCACCTTGGTCATCATGTCTGTAAGATTCTGACTAGTATGAATCTTCTCAAGCTTCAACTTCTCTTCCTCCAAAGGTGTACTGATGAAATGGTACCTTAACTATATATGCTTCATCTTAGAGTGGAAAGCAGAGTTCTTAGATAGGTGTATAGCAATCTGACTATCACTATGCAGGCTACCTCTCCAAGGCCTTCTTAATGTATTCTTCCTGAGATAAATTCACCTTTCATTCCTTCCTATCCCGAGATATCCTCATACCAAGGATTTTCTCGGCTGACCCCAAATCCTTCATAGCAAAGGATTCACTTAGCTACTTCTTGAGTAATTTTATTTCTTGCATTTTTTTACCTGTAACCAACATGTCATCCACATACAGACACAAGATAATATAACTGCCATCCTCAAATTTCTATGTATACATGCAATGGTATAAATGACATCTAATATAACCTTGATCCATCATGAAGCTATCAAATTTATTATTTCATTGAGGTGGAGCTTGTTTTAATCCATACAAGCTCTTTTTTAGTTTGCACACCATATCCTCTTTACGTTTGACCTCATAGCCCTCAGGTTTATGAATATATAGATCCGACTCCAAATCATGAAGGAGATATGTAGTATTTAAATCAAGTTGATCTAAGTACAAGTATTCTTCTACAAATATTCCAAGAACATTTCTAATAAATTCATTTTTACTATAGAAGAAAAAATCTCATCAAAATCTATACCTTTTTTCTGTGCAAATCCCTTAACAACCAACTGGGGCTTGCATCTTTTCTTTCCTCCTTATTACTCTTTGACTTTGAACAGCCCACCTATTTTGTAATGATAATTTTCCTTCATGTAGCTTCAATAAAATCCCATGTCTAGTTATCCATGAGAGCCTGATGCCTCCTCATCCATGGCTTGCTCCCAGTTCTTCCTGGGATTTACCTGCATTGCTTCATCAAAACTCTTTGGATCTCCACTATCAGTGAGTAATAAATAATAAAGAGAAGGAGAAAAATGTTTAGGTTCTCTTCTTACCCTAGAATACATCCTCAATATAGGAGTTTGGGATTCCTGTTAATGAGGTTCCTAAAATAATTCTTGTGTCACTTTTCCATCTAAAAATATCCACTACCACTGCATATTATTTCTTAGATTCTTCCATATTTTTCTATAACTATTGCTTATACATGAATTTATCATTAAATACCACATCCCTAGATCGAATGATTTTCTTGTCCTTAATACTCCAAGATTTATATCCAAAGTCATCACCACCATAACCCATGAAAGTACATTTTTTGTATTTAGCCTCTAGCTTAGTCCTATCATCCTTGTCTATATGAAAAAACACCTCATATCCAAAGAATCTAAGAAATGAATAATCAACTTTCTCACCATACCAAGCATCCTCAGGTATTCCTCCATCTAAGGCACTTGAGGGTCCTTTGTTTATCAAGTACACAAATGTGCTCATTGCTTCTTCCCAAAAATAAAGAGGCAGTCCTGCATGTAACCTCATGCTCCTAACATTTTTCATTATTTTTCTGTTCATGCCCTTTTTGACAACCCATTCTGTTGTGAATTTCCTGGAACCATCTTTTTCCTAAAAAATTCAATTCTTAGAATAATAATCATCAAATTCATTTCTACAATACTCCCCTCCATCATCTGACATGAGACATTTTAGCTTAAGACTTGTTTCATTCTCTACCAAGGCTTTCCATTTAACAAAAATGTCAAATACATAAAATTTGTTTCTAACAAAATAAACCAAAACTTTATTTGTTTCATCATCAATAAAAGTAACATAATAACCTGAACCCCTAAGAGATGATACCTGAGCCAAACCCCACACATCAGAATGAACCAGATCTAACTTACTCTCTTTCTTTGCAGGTCTAACGTTTAGAAACCTTACTCACTTATGTTTCCCATATATGCAGTCCTCACATAACTCCAAAGCTATTTCGGTATATCCAGGTAAATAATTCATTATGATCACCATGACTTTATACTTCATGTGACCGATTCTATAGTGCCACAATGTTTGTATCTAGTTCTGAAGCCACAAGATTACAAAAATTAGTGCTATAAGTTGTTATATACAAGGTTCCAACCTTCTTACCTCTTTTCACCAAAATATAACCATTGGTAACTTTCCAAGAGTCCGTTGTAAATATCAAAGTACAACCATCACTTTAAAAGTGGCTCATTGATATCAAATTTCATTTTAAATTAGGCACATGTCTAACATCCTTCAATAGCCATATATTCCCATTCTGCATCTTAACCTGAATAGAACATTTTCCAACTATACGGAAAGGCTCATCAACAATAAGAAAAACATGCCCAAAATTGCCTTGAAAATTATCAACAAAATAATGCCTATGTGGAGTAGCATGGAAAGAATCCCCCGAATCTAAAACCTAAGATTCAAGAATATTGTGTAAAGAAAGAATCACAAAATCTTGAAAAAAATTACCCGTTTCCACATTTGCCTCCTTGTTTTCTTCCTATTAATTCTTCTTGTCCTGAAACTCCCAACAATCCTTCTTTGCATGCCCATACTTTCCACAATGCCAGCATACTATATTGCTTTTAGATTTTGACCTTACCTGATCTTTCGATTTTCCACAGCTTCCTCTATTCTTCTGTCTCATTCTAGTTTGCACTGTCAAAGCATTACCTGAAGTAAAAGATTCCCCAAATCTTTTTTATTTACATTTCCTCACTTAGAATCACCCCTACAACATCCTCAAACTTAAAATTTGAGTTATCTAGAACCGATTTAGTTACCACCATTACCAGGCTATTCCAAATTTCACATAAAGAGTGTTTTCACCGATTACTTTATGGATTTAACGAAATAGATAAGGTGATGGGCCAAGGAGGAATACCTATTGTGATGGTTGATTGGAGGTTGTGTGCGTGTTATGACTTCTTGATCACATGCTGACTGTGGGAGATTCCTTTTGGCTAGGAGAAACTACCTAAAATACAAAAACAAGGCCAAAAAAGAGAGTTAAACAATATATGTCAGTGTGCTACCTAGCGGTGTGCTAGATCCTAGAAGTATGAAACTTTCTTGATGGCTATCAAGCCACTGTTTAATACAACTTAATGCAAGAGATAATGTAAATAGATAAGATCCTACTATAGTTGATATGATTTAGGTATCTCATCTGAATACAATAAGAAAATATAATATAACCAGCTAAGTTATGATTAGATCCAAAAGTAGGGTAGGTAGTCAAGGTGTTGGAATAGGTTAGGGTCAGATTCTGGGTAGCTTAGGTTTCTGAGATGTAGGTTATTAACTTTATATTATTAGTAGGATCACCAAATATAGATACTAACGTTTGGTCAAGTATGACCGATGATGGTTTAGAGAGAACCGACGATTGTAATGGATAACCAACATCGATATATGGCAGGATGATAGAAACTCAATGAAACTCAGTTTTGGGAGTTTGTCTGAGATGAAACAGAGATGGTAAGGAGAATGGTTAGGTCTGTAGAGGTATTGGGAGTACTTAGAGGTATTCAAGAATAAAGTATAGGTGATTAAATGATTGTGGGTAATGGAATGGTTGGATTCATAGGAAGGTAACAAGGGTGGGATGAAAAATGCAAATGGATGTTGATAAACAGAGATGAAGAAATTTTGAAATCTGAATAAGTATGAAATTATACAGGTTAGAGATACACTTACCGGTGTTTATAGATTTAATGATCGGATGATGGTGATGGTTGATATGTGGAATGGTGCTTCCTAGAATGCTACCATTAATGCAAATACCTTAGGATCTGTCTTGGTACCAGCTATGGCTGTTTGAATGTGTGAAAGGGCTCTAATTTTTTCTTGCATATAGATCTCCTTCAGTCCAAAAATTGAGAATGTGGCCAACCTCTCAAACAAGGTTACCAAAGTGGAAATATGGTAACCGATCACAGTTTAGGGTGAACGGTGTTGGTTAAGGTGGGAAATATTAGGTTTAATAAAAAATGACAGATCTTGGGATATATTTTTTTTGGGTTTCCAACTCTAATCTATTCTCCTGGGCAAAGTGGAATGTTGCACTTAGCTATTAGGAATGAGTTAGCGGAAGAATAGGCATGTTATTTTAGAAGTGACTAAGTCGTAGTTAATTAAAGGGAGGTAGGACTAAGTCTTAGTTATTATGGGAGTAATATTGATTCCCTAGTAAAAGGGAACCTGTTTAGATAGGGTTGGTTATGAGGCTGTCTAAGGTGAGGTGGACTTAGTTTTTAATTAAGGTAATTAAATATGAAGAGGGACTGGGCATTACTTGTAGTGTGGTTTGATGAAATTACTATGCATGTGGGTACAGTGGGAAGTATGACCTGAATTTGGTGTCTACAAGAGCACAAAATGAATAAATTTCCTAACTTCTTTCCTCAATTATATTTAACCAATGTTCACACCTATTCTTAGATCCTTCGTGAAGGTTACGAAACATATAAGGGTAAGGGGCTGATGAATCTTTTTAAGCCGTTAAAGGTTGGGGGCTTTATACTTTTCTGATCACAGTTGCTCATGAGCTCCTTTGCTAGGATAACTACTTGAAATGAACAATAAGACCACGAAAGAGTTTAATAGCATATGAAGGTGGACTACGCTAGCGGGCTAGGTCTGGGAAGTGTGAATACTCCCTAAAGATGTCAACCACGTTTAAATAACAATGTTAAGATAAATGAAATCCTACTATCGTTAAACAGAATTTAGTAGCTCATTTTTTCAATCAATAAGAAAATTTGATGTCACAATAGGCAACTCACTGATTATATCTAAAGGGCAGGTCTCTATCAAGTACTAGTAATAGTCAGGGTCCTAGTTTGTGATTTTTTGGGTATGGTGGGGATTTAGGATCTTTTTCTGGTTGAGATAACCATAAAGACCTACTCAGTGTAGTTACTGAGGATTCAGATAAAAGATTGCCCGAGATGGTCATGGAATAATCGGCATGGTAACTTAGTGATCGAACCGTATTAAATCTTGGTGTAAGGAGATCTGAACTAAATGGAATGACGAGGAAAATGGAAGGGTCTAGTGATATATTGGTTTACTAGAGTGTTTTTAATCGTCAAGGTAGGAAATTTAATGAGTGGGTGAAGGAAGTATCAAACTTGGATTAAGGTAAGGTGGAAATGGGGGTAATAGAAACGAATAATATAGGTACAAGCCCTATTAGACAAAAGTATATGAATGTTGTTACAAATCTTACTATTTATATGCTTGTGGATTGATAAATGGTAGTTTGATCAGATAGAGGAATTTGGTTGTGTTATGGTTCTTCCCCGTTTGCGTCTGTGATGCAGACTGGCTCTTGTGGTCACTTATATCTATGTTCTGGGGAGGTTTGGATGCGGGTGGTAGGTGTGGCTTCTTGCATAGTCTCAATCCGTCTCTCACTCTTGAAGGTTACAACCTTGAAATAAGGTTTGTTCGGGGAATAAAAGGTGGATGGACGATGGGTCTGGGGTTACCTATGGTTTATGGGTACTGGTGTGGGTTTAGAGGTGAATTTTCTAGGTTTACTACATGGGGGAAGATCTCTTGATTCTTGATCTTGTTCATTTTTTATTTATGATGAGTGGAAGCTTCAACTTCCCAATGGGAATAATGTGGGTAGAGGGAATGTGGCTTGGATGTTTGGGTTTTAGGTAGGTCTTAATTAGTTTAGGCCATACTTATACTATATTTGGGTGCAGGTGCTAGTGAGAGGTGTATATGTGAGTTGTGGTGTAGAATGATCGCAAGAGATATTTAAATAATACTATTATGACACCAGGACTTAATTTATTAATTAATTCAATATATAGAGTCGAGTGAAAGGGGCCATTGTTAGGTGAGTGTGTTTTGAGTTGGTTAGGGGTCAAGGTCAGGGGAGTGGACCCCAATTTTTGGTGTCTACATTTTGCCCCTTGTCGTTGGTACTTGTATTGGTAAGTGACGCGGACAAAATAGATGTGTTGCCCATGTGTGGTAAGGTGATCCTCCCTCACTGAACCTGATGAGGCAGAAGGTAGAATCATTGAGGGGTTTGATAAAAGGGGAATGTGTAAATGGAAGGTGGGTAATTGGTTAATGGTAAATTCCAATTGGTGATCAAGTATGGGTCAGGGTCAAAGTATTAATAGTCAATGACACAGAAGACCCTACAATAGGTAACCAAGTTGACTAAATTTTCTACGGTTGCTAGGCTTTTTCAACAAGGTTGAGGTGGATTCTAGTATCCAAGGTATATCTGATATGGTTGAAACACATCACACCACGGTTCAGTGCAATGCCTGTTTTCGTTCGGGGGGGGGGGGGGGGGGTGTTTCGGTACACCCAAGGTTGGGTCAATGATAATGGTCACGGAAAGAGGCACGGTAAGTTCATTAATGTCAAAAACATGCGTAAATATGTTTCACGTATAGTGTCACATGAGGTCATGGTCACTAGAAAATGTTCCATGTCCAAGTAGCTAGGTCATGACAGGTGGTAGGGTCGAGGTATGGGAAAAATAATGAGTCCCCAAAGGATGAAGGGGTTAGGTGGAAATGATGAGTTCAGGTGGGTAATTGAAGTGTCCAAGTCAGGTGTGGGTGAGGTAAAAAGGATTCAGGCTAGCGAATCAGGAGTAATGGGTAGTAATAAGAATGAGCAGGATAACTGACGATAATCATATTTAACCGATGCCAGTCTCCATGAACTGACCATGATAGGCTAGGGCATAGGACCGTGTTTGGCAAGGTGAACCAGCACCTTCAAGTGGGAAGGTTATAAAACAAAAAAGTGCCACGTTTTTTTAAAATCATTTTCATTTTCCATATTGAGAAAATAACAAGAGGAAGAAAAGGAGGTGGAAATTTGACCAACAACATAGAGAGATGAAAGTTGGCTCGCCGTAGAGCAAGTGCTTCATGGTCGATAGGTGGGTCTACGACCTGGTGTGATTCGATTTGGGTGATTTATTGAATTTAATTCATCCGCGGGTGATTGGTGATGGTTGATGTGGGAGAAGGGTCATGTGGACCTTGCAAACAGCCTGAGGTGCCACCATGCAGATGGAAACATGATGAGGTAAAAACCCATTCTGACTATTTGTTTATTTTGAGTAGGTGGAGGAGGGAAATCGGGTAGGAGGGAAAATGGGTTGTGGAGGGGGAAACTCTTCCCCCTTTTCCTGCCGCCCCGTCCTGCACCCCGGGCCCCGTAGCTGGTCGGTTTTCGGTCCTTTGCGGGGGTGGGCCCTGTCCTTTAGTAGGTCTTGTGTGCGCCCCGCGGGGCGAACAGATAACTTTTTGTCTGGGAAACATAGGGCCGGGCATCGGGTTTGTCACCGCGACAGTGACTGATTTGGTTCGCTTT
>JAHRHJ020002158.1:0-14210 GCA_019776745.2 Taxus chinensis
TTCAAAATATAACAATTTTTAAGTGGCTAGAGACCAATGAAGCTTGAGGGTGATAAAGTCGCCGAAATTTTATTTTGTATCTAAAATTCAAGAAGCAATAAATTGTCAAGTTTCTACCAAGTAAGTGAAAGAAGGGTTCAATGAGTTTAGTTTGATTTGATGATGAAAATAACATGAAATAAGGTCTATATGTAGGTTATAGTCAAGTAAAATATTGAGGAAACAAGTTTTATGTGAATTGTAATAATTTGTACAAGATTTGAGTAAAATAAACAAGTTTATGGCCATGATAGGATCATTTTTTATCCTCCAAGTATTGAGTAAGTTGGAATTGGTTGTTGCAAACCTGTGATGATAGATTTGATGGTTGTTATTATTTGTTGACTACATCATTTTTCCTTCTTTTCAACCTTGAAAGAAACATCCTTCTTGGTAGGTTTTCCATCACTTGTTCTCATCTTATAGAATTTCAAGATCCCATGAAGCTCATCCATCTGTAGGGTGCTCAAATACTTTGCCTCTTCTACAATTGAGACCTTAGGATCAAACTTGGCTATCAAGGACCTTAGTACCTTTTGAAAAACTATTTTTCCTCCATATTCTCTTGAAGACCTCTGATTATTTTGAAAACTTAATTAACTCTCAGTAGATAACCTCTAATGTTCTCATCTTCTTTCATTCTTAGGATTTTAAATTGTCTTTTGTATGTCTACAAATTTGCTTCGTAAATGTTCTTTAACTTATCCCAAATACCTTTGGTTGTATCATAATGCATAACCTTTACAAATATTGTAATTACACACAAGATAACATTCATTGATTTAGAATTTATTTCACATGCCCTCTTGCCTACTTCATCAGTTGGGGGTGTAGAAGGTATAATATATCCAACATCCACTGATTTTCGTATGTAAAATCCCAATGAAGTAAAATAGTTCCTCATCCTAATACTCCAAAAGGCATAATTATTCCCATTGAAGAGAGGAGCCTTGTTAGTTGAGAATCCTCCTTGAGCTTGATTACTAGCCATAACGGCCCTTCTAGGATCACCCTCAGGTTGTTAAAATTGTTCTAAAGAACCTCGCTTTGATGCCAATTATTGTAAGCACAATCACTGATATGGGGGTGAATCAGTGTCTTCAAATGTTTTCTTCAATCATTAATTAATTATTCAACAAACCACCATCATTTGACCAATGCTAACTGATTTAAGAAAACCATCAAAGAAACTTATCAACCATCCGCATAAGCATGAAACAAGAGAGAGAACAAATGAACACATTATGTATGTGGAAAAATCTTAAGGGGAAGAAAACCCACTGAAACTTTCTTATATATATAACAAAATTCAAGATTTAGTGAAGCACTAACTCCATAAGGAGCACCAACCCCTAATTTATCTAGCACCAAATAGACTTTAGCAAGCACCCACTTATAAGGAGGCTATGACCCCCTGCTTTAGTAAAGCACCAAATCAACAAGGACCACCAACCCTTGGGTTTCAACAAAAACCAAGTTTCAAGGAAGTATTAGCACCAACTCAGCCACCTATGAATTTTTGTCGCCTTCTCTTTGTTGTTGATCAACTGATGACGACACTCTTTTTTCTCCTCTTCTCTATCTTATGCTCTCTTCTTCTTTGTCTACTCTATATCTCTAATGTATCTATCACATCACCATACTTTCATGCCTCTTACACACATTCTAACATCCATATTCCTCAAACTGTCATAGTTCACTGACTCGTCATTCTTCTTCACCTTCACATAGGTATGCACAAACTATCTTCTACAAGTTGACCATCTTCAGATATTCAACATGGATCTATCCTCATGATATACAAGAATCTTCATACCTCTTCTTGTTATATCAGCAGATCGAACACAAAAACTTGATTAATTCTTCTTAATGAATCATATGGATTCATACAAAATAAATAGGTGAAGTTGTTCCTAAAATTTACGAAACAAATCACAATAATAAACGAGTTGTTTTAACAACTCATAAATATAAAAACTAAATATTAGATTGTTTATCACAACCTTACAACTCATTTAATTACCCAATACAAATATAAATCTCACTATCATGATCACTAAAAAAGAATATTTCCTAACATTCCACCCCTTAGTGCGAACATGGGGAAAACTTTCCTTGTATTGCAACATACCGCTACGTAGCCTACTCATGATATGGATGGTTTTCCAAGTGGTTAACCAACAACCACACAAAGGATGGTTTTTTAGGACAGGACCAACAACCTTTGGATAGTTTTTCCAGTGGATAACTAACAACCACAATATCATGATGTTGTAGTAGTATCATTAGCTCTCGTCACTATCTCACTGCAGGGAATAACATGGGAAAAAATTTTGAATTTTGCTGCTCATACACATATACTAGAAATGGAACATTGGATCATGTTCCCCCCTCAATGTGAAATTTTCACTTATTTCGCAAACCAATAAATCCATAATAAGCACACTGCAAACTAAAACTTAAAGCACACCAAACATGACAACTAAAAACACACTAAAAAAATGTCACCACAGCTTGATGTGGCCCCATTGTTGGTGACTGACAAGAGGTCCTTGATCGACCTCCAACCTCTGTTTTTCTCTATCCTTTGGTTTCATGCTGCCATCTCAGAAAATTTAGCTTTTAAGGATCAATGGTTACCAGGACATCGAGTAACACCGAAACAACGAAAATGTGTCCGTAAGAAAAAAAAATTTTTATTTTTATTTTTTGGACAATTTTGGACAACTTTGACATGAACTATGACAATGATAAAAATGAACATTGAAAAAACTCTATACAATGCAAATACTCTTTTGTAACTTGACAATAATTTTGATGATACTTGCAATTAAAAGCTTTTTTTAAAATGACATTTTTTATGTACTGATAACTCCATAAGAACAATTGCGTACTCAAAATTTTGAAAGCTCAATTCTCTATAATGACCATAGAATAATAACATTTACAAAAACTATAACTAACATGTAATTGACGTGACCTTTAAATTTCCCTTATCACTAATGACTAATATTTTTGAAAAGACACAATTGAGACAATAAGAAACCTAAGATAAGAGGACATAAACAGAATCGTATATTACATGGAATTTAGACTTCAAAATTATAATCGACTATCAACAAGCGATGAAAGGAATGCAGCTTTACATCTCAATCACCTTTTTAGTGTCCAGCAAGGCTAAAAAAGTTGAAGACCGAATTTGAAGGAAGAGTGACATATAATCGTTACAGCGTGGTATGTAAGAGAAGATGAAAATTCCAGATGCACAAATAGATCAGACAACAATGGTTCATTACTATGTGATCCTTACTGCGGACTAGGACGTTGATGACTTGCAGGTATTCGGTTTAAAGAATGACAATACTGTCATTTGGCAGAGATAGAGATAGCCTCCATGTAGCTGGGAATTATCGAATCAATAGTATTCAATGAAAATCAAAGTGAAGCACAAAACTCGATCAATGTGAACCACTTATCGCAGTTAAAAACCACGACTAGATATACGGCCTGCTAATAGTCCATGGAAAACTGCAATCTTTCACCTGAACGATGGGACCGAATCTTGTTTTGAAGAAAAATCTATGCGTTAAATGAGTAACCTTGGCATCACGTGTATGAATAGATGTACAGGCGATGCAAACTTGAACACAAACAGTGAAAGATTATGTAACTGTGCACGTGGAAGATATAAACTTACATGTTATTAGAAGGTAAGAAATGTTGATTGGAATTGAACGTAAGATAGCTTATGAACACCTCAAATCTTGTGAAAATGCTCTTGCATTATTTGTATCTCGATCTTCCCTTCTTCCAACTGATCCAAGGATACACTTAGAATGTTGAGATTTACATGTAGGAGGTTGTACTGCGTTAACCACACTGGTATTAATGAAGTTATCAAAAGTCTTGTCAAAGATCAATACAAATCGCTAATGATGTTATTGCCAAAATATGCCAACAATATATCTGCTCATCGATTGGGGCAATTGTCCAAAGTATGAACAAAGCCTCTCACAGAATTTCACAGAGATCTCATCGCTCTGATACCAAATATTAGTATATCAGTAAATTGAACACAAAAAATCAATTAATTCTTCTTAATGAATCATATGGATTCATACAAAATAAATAGGTGAAGTTGTTCCTAAAATTTAGGAAACAACTCACAATAATAAACTAGTTGTTTTAACAACTCGTAAATATAAAAACTAAATATTAGGTTGTTTATCACAACCTTACAACTCATTTAATTACCTAATACAAATATAACTCTCACTATCGTAAGCACTAACAGAGAATATTTCCTAACACCTCTCTCAAGCCTTTTTAACTCGCTCATACACTCATCTTTCTTCTGTTCCTCAAATTTCCCCTTACACACATCACTTGCTCTTATATCTTCTTATTCCATCTCAACCTTCTCATATTCATTTACCGTTATAACTAATTAAGTGACTCTTCACTCATTATGAGTCAGATATTCAAAGATCCATCATTGACTAGTGTCCTTTTGTCTTCCATCTTTATGTTGTTTCAATATCTTGCTATTTCTTCCAAGCTACACGTCATAGATGGGTTCCTTGAGTTTACAGTAAATACAAAATTCTTTTAACTTGATAAGCCCAGAGAAAATAAAAATCAAGTAATGATAGTAGCTGCGACTGCAGGAGACAAGAAGACATAGTTGGTTAGTAAAATGTATAAACATACCTGAGATCTTGGATTCATATCAATAAATTCCTTTATACATAATGGTTCAGTGGAAGAGAACAATTGCATCAAGAAAAAATTACAATGAACTTGGACATTAATGGCAATGCTTTCAACAAGGGAAGTAATATGGTGCTTATGAGCCATGTTAAGTAAGATGACCCATCAGCCATTTTCAGGTATGCACTACTGGTGATATCGTCGATGCTATCCAAACTCAGATTGTATTATATGATGAGTTATAATTTATGTTGCTATTGCTGCTGGTAGGCGAGAGGGAAGATATGTATTACTGGATTCATTCTACTTGTTTGTGAAGGGATGTGTGTTCTTATGTTTGATAGATTTCCTGATCCGAGCAGGGAACAACTCCTAATGGAGGTTATCTTACTTGTTGTTTTTACAACTGATAGTCGTGTGAAGATTTAATCGTGCACCATATTGTGATTTCGGTTCACAATAGGTACAGGTGCTATAAATATCATAAATGTTGTATTACTATTTTTGGTCAACGAGTTTTGCAGTTTTGATTCAGGATGCTAGAATACTACGCCAATCAAGAGAAATACCCGGGGCATCAAGCAAATAGATGGAAATCAGGACCAAGCACTCTAATGGTAGGGGTACTAATGCATTCATGGTGAGAAATCCAATCATCGCAAACAACCCAACAAGTATGTAATGAAAATTTAGATAGTGTGAAAACCAGAGGAGCATCGAGAGCCAAGCTACTGCAGGGGATTAGGCCAAAGAGAAAAAAATCAATGTAATCAAGTACTATAGATATTAGTCCAGGGGGAAAATATCACAATTTATCAGTGATGATGTGTCACTAATGAAAAATTGTGGCCTTAGCAAAAATCATGAGGTCCTTGATGATATGTTGTGTAATAGTGACTTGTCGATGATCTTTAGACCGTGTGGCTAATAGGTGTCATCTATATTCTCCTTTATTTGGTTGAGAATATCTTGCCCAGTATCATCCATTGTGGGATGAGGATCAAGCGAGGTGGTTGATTGTATATAGTTTTGCGGTATAGTTTTTTAAGGGGAAGGTTTTTCAATTCCATGAGGAATCCGCTTCATGCTTCTAATTATGGAAAAGAATTTTAGGAACAAGACACTTATCAATAGAACCGCAACAGTTGACATTCATAAGGCATGTAATACCCATGATAAGAGAAAAATAAAGTCTTAAAAGTGGAAGGCTATGTATCCTTTTTGGTCTGGTTACATTTTTACCTCAGCTTCAAGCTTTCTTCATGTGGTGTTGATAGATTGACAGTTAAAACCACCATGCCCAGCCGCGTATCATGTGCATATGGATAATGGTCATAGAGGATGAGGAGTTAAACGGAAAGAGTAAGGATGGGAATCTTGTAAGGATCAAATGGCTAGTTAGAGTATATGATGGAATTGATGGCAATGGGTGAAGATGCACTGATAGTGGTAGTATATCACCTAGTCATTAGGCACAACAGATAAAGAATCATCACCTATGAGTCATTACTTCGTAGTGGAAAATAATGACCCCAATATTCACTTCTGTACGGGAAATGAGTCAGCAAGTTGATGATAGCATGTGAGGTGTACCAATGGATAATATAGGCTCACATTCACACACTAGTTGAGATAAGTCAACTTGTTCTGAAAGGATCTTCTAGTTTTAGAATAAATCTCGCGCATGACTAAATTTGGAGCGAAGAGTTTCTTTCTCGCGGAATATGAAACTTATTTATCAGATGAATCCGGGCATGCTATCAAGTGGGGTCATCCTTAAGTGTATATTCATCATAACAGATGTGGAAGAAGCCCCCACACAAAATCAACTATGGTCTATAGTTAGATACCACATGCTCTTTGTGGTGGCTACGGTTGTGCTTGAGATGACGAATTGGAAATAGAAGGATCTTCTTATGAGGTTACAAGAAGGAGGAAGCTTGGATATGGAGATTTTTGGAAGATCATATGTATTAATTATAAGTTTGACCTCATTGGGATCTCGTCTCTGATTCCAAGAGATTAGGAGGTGTGTGCTTGACAACTTATGATGATCACCTATACCGGACCACGAAGAGTATAGATAGGGTAGTTTAAAAATATGATATTCCCAAAGGGATAGATATAGTTCATAAGTGTGGGGAGATTGTATGTCCCATTTTTTGAAGTGTATCATAGTTTCCAAGGGTCAATTTTCTCCTTGAAGATTATAAATCGGCTCTTGGTGAGAAACTTCATATCTTGACATGCAGAAGAAGGCAATGGCATGCCATACTATATTCCAGACTACCCTATGATATTTATAAGATACAATGAATTTTAAATACCATAATTTGATGTAGAAAGTCCTTGGAGAGATGGGTGATGGGACCTCAAATACAACCCCAATGAAGGAATATTTCGGTGATTGTATCCCCGTGACAAGTGGTCCACATATATTTTAGGGGTTTATCGTTGAATATCCAAGAACCTTAAGATTTTTTGTATATGAGGCCACATACTTTTGTTCCTTCATCAATGAGAGCATGCTTGAATCTAGTGTGACCGATCTAATTGAAATGAAAAGGGTAGATCATCTACACCAAGAAGAGCTCAAAAGTAGGATCATAAACTCTATTAGAACTGATGTACGAATAGCTCCATGTGAGATCAGTAGAAATGGGAATCCTCCTCACAGTGTTGATAGATTATTTCCTTCAAGCCACACAAGATGAACTCTGCCCCCAAACAGGAGTAAATGAATTTGTTGTAAACAGTGTCGTCATGAGATGCTCACGATGGGGAGGTGGACATACGCATGAGCTCCAAGAATGTAATTGCCCTAGATTTTGGGCTAGTGCGTTAAAGAGTATCCCACTCATCCATGATTAGACTTATTGTAGGATAAGAGTGTTGTGGAGTCCCTCACAAACAAATCATAAGGAGAAAGGTTGTGATTAAGAATACTTTTGAAATTGATGTTTTTCCCAATTCCTAATACAATTATCCTGTAAGTTTGATTTTCATGTAATCCAATGGTTATGGGAGGGTGGACAGGGATAGAACATATCCCTAAGGCACCATCAACATTGTAGGAGAATTTCCAGCGTGGTTTTATGGCATCTAGAGGAGGGTATTCCTTGCTTGAGATTTAATTTTGGGTTCCAGAGGGATATAGAACCTTGAGTCCTAACAGTTGACTCTATAGGATATTTTTTATCTACTAAGCTCTGACCTGTTTGATATCTTAACTGCAATTGTTTTTTCAGGAGGATAAATCCAGTCAACTATATGGGGTCGTTAGAATATTCTTTTATTCTTAGAAACTTTCGTGATATCATGATTAGGCATAGGATTAGATATATTTACTTTTCATTAGCTTGATTGGAGCTTCATACAATCTTTGTTGAGATGCCTAATGAAATTTGATTTCTTATCAATGCTCATGAGTTGATGACATCATAGTCAAAGGGGGACCAAGAAGAAGCTGATGTATCATTCTAGTGCCAAAAAATTTTCATGGGAGTGGCCCCAATTAGCAGCCACCAAAAAACTTATCTCATCATGTCAATGATAATAGTTTCGAGAAGGGGTCCAAGATCATGGTAAATGGATTAGGTAGTGAATGTTTCAACCTCTTCACTTAATCAAATGTTTATATGTTAGGAAGAATTTTTTTTGTTATTAGGTTGTTGGTCAAGAGTTTTAAAAAAAATCATATTTGAAGAATTATGCGGAATAGTAATCAACTTATACTCTAAATCCCCCCAAAAAAATCTTCGTGTTCTTGTTCTTAGAACGGTGGGAGGATTGGTAGACTTGTTTGTTATTTTTTCTCTGGGAGGAGCTTCTAAAATTTCCCATGAGATAGTCTTTGCCTTTTAGCTTTTTTAAAGCCTCTCTAGGGAGGAGGAGAAAGTACATCACCTTTATTGAATGTGAGGTTCATATATCCAAGAAAAGTTTTGGAATAGTTTTATCATTAGTAATGTTTCTCCTCTTCTCGTGTAGATATGGTATTCCCAACTTGATGAAATCTTTTATTGATTTATTTTAAGATTTCTGAAAATATATGAAAGAAATGATATTATTCTTAAGTAGATCATGATTTAGAATTTGTTCACTAGAGCTATCACTAAAGGAATCTAGCTCAACTATGGAATTAGGAGGGTAATGGTCCAATCCAAGCATCTTCTAGTGAGTGTTTATCGCTAGGATTTTGGTGGCATCCTATGAATTTGGTATAATCCACTCTTTGTAAATATTTACAAAAGGCCTTATAATACGAAGGGGGGCATCATATACCCGTCATAATATATCGAAGGGAAAATGCACCAATATTCATGCTATAATAGTAGGTGCCTAAAGTGGGAGGTTATCTTGTTGGAATTCTCTTGGAATTTTTTTGTGGATAAGGTTATAGGGGATGGGCACCCCATTAGGAAAAAATTTGTAAAGCAGGGGGTGTGGTGCCCCAAGAGCCCATCGTAGGGAGGTTAACACTGAGCCATGTTGGCTTGCATTTGACAAATTGAGTTTGTAGTAGTAAATTTTATGTTGGATTTGATTGTCCTATTTATGTGTTGGAGATGATATTGGTAGGGTCAAATTAGAGGCATTTTCAAGATGCCTACGTTGGTAATGATTTCCCCTTTTCTACCCTGGTCAAGTTGTTTAGAAATGAGTCCAGAATATGTTGTCTTAAGAATTTCTTCTATTCATCTTTTATGAAACCGAGATCGAAACTTTGAATCGTCAGGAGTATATAAAATTACATCATCTATGGTTGTCTTCTTCTTCTTCATTCTTATGTGGGTCATTTCACGTGGTATAAGACCTTATTTCTAGGTGATCCTACAAGGCCAACATCTATGAAAAAGGGAAACTTTCTTTTAGGATGATAGGATTTTAGGAAATGTCTTCGATAGTAGAAGTTTTAGAGGAACCATCTCCAATAATCTATGAAGGTGAAAAAGTGATGATCTGGATTATAACAGATATTAAATGGAGGCTACAAAAATATCATCTTTACATAAAAATGTGCAACAGGGGCTGAAGCATATGGGATCATACTTGGGAAGATAAACATGATCCGTCACGTAAACAGTCCTTCATAGGTCCCACAAGGTTTAGAAGTGGAGTGAATAGGACAAATCGGATTCACCTAAAGGCTGGATGGTGTCTTTGGATGATAGGATTTTAAGATTTGTGGGATTTTATATGTTTAGATAGGTCCAAAATTGAATATGGGTGATGTTAACGAGATGTCTCAATCATAAAGGTTTGAGGATCATGCTCGTGTTCCACTATAGATGTATTCGGCTAAGAATGTGTCTTAATAACCTTCTCACCTAAATCAATTTTTTGCTATAATGGTTTTTCAAGTAATGAGTAAGAAACACACCATGAACTGCATAGTATAGATAGATTTAAAGGGGCTATAGGGAGTTCTAGGGTTGTTATCTAGAGGGTAGTAATCGCTACACTAGGGGTTCAACATGGGTTTCCAAGGCCTGCAGTCAAGATAAAAGGAAGGAACCTACTAAGATATTGGTTTTTGGTGAGGGGATATGTATGGATCGAACAATATATAAGACAATCAATAAAGAATATAACTGAAATTAAGTGATGTAAAGCTAAGAAACTGATCTGAGTAATAGTAACTATTCTAACTAGCATCCCAACATATTTGATAACTAAGCTAAAGAGCACAGATGAGGGACGATATGAAATTACTCAATAAAAATGTCAAAATATGTTAGAGCACTCCCGTTACCGTAGGGTATTTTCACGATACATCTATATCTCTGATAAAACACACCGAGAGAGAATCCTATTAGTGGAGAAGGGGAAAATTGTTCTTGTCCTATACTCACTATAGGTTACTAATTACAAACAAACCATCCGCAGAAGAGAGTGTCTAATCCAATGGCAAGTAGAGTGTAAGTGAACAAGAGCCAGTGCTCAATATAAGATGACATAAAGAGTAGAGAAGATGGAAGTTTGAATAGATTTTTTATTCCTTTCTTTTAATTTTAATCTTCAATTAGTTACTATATATATAGGCATCACGACCCTCGAGTTTAGACATTCAAAAAATTATTTTTAGTTATTAGGGAATTACTACTAGAAAAATTATGAAGTTTTTTTGAAAATTACTTGGAGTTTTTATTCCATATATTCATATTAAAAAATACCTCTTTTGTTCATTAAATTCACTAATTATTTCAATAATTTGGTCATTTTATAATTGACGATAGTGCCACTTTCTTGGTCAACTATAAACTTTTGGGTCTCTCTCTCATATCTCTCATGACATACCCTTCATCGTGCCACTTCTTATTATGGTTTAACCTAATTTGTGATTTTTTCTTTTCATCTTTTCTACCATCTATCTTCATGCCCCATGCTACAAATTCCTCAGTTTTCGTATATGATGTTTCCTCCAATATTATCCACCATCAGAAACATACTCTCTTATAAGTATTCCCAACAAGTATTCTGCTTGTCAATATACCAACTTCCCCTATCAATTCATTTTTTGATGATTTATTCCAACACCTTATCGTAATAACCATGACATATTTCATAATATAGTGTAGAGTCTACATTTCAGCGCATTACTAACTCATTTTCAACCCCAGATTTCCATTATGAGTACTAAATTAAAATATCTCATGAATGAGAGATACCATCTCTAAATGATTCTCTTCCAATGCCATGTTAGTATGTATCTATGCATCCGATCATTATTGTTCTAGAGGCGCTAAAAACAATGTGATATACAATGTTCTGAATGATCCCATGTTCATACAAGTGAGTAATAATAACTCATAGAGGCATAATGTTGTATCTCCATAAAAATTCTTGAGTACAAGGAAACAAACATATGGAACTTATTTGATCTGAAATACTGCTAGCGCAAACAATATAAACTATATGATGTTACCTGATAAGGACTAATCACTTAGTATACCAAATCATTTACACCCTCGTTATGGACTTGACAAATCAAAGGTTAATAATTCTGCAATTATCATGTAATTAATAGACCCTCATGAAATCATTTATTGCTTTACACAATGCATTCCAATAAACTTGAACGTAAGGGCATAATTTTTTTCCTTAAATACAAAACACCACATTCTTCTATGTACTCATAATCAAGTCTTAAAATATCAGTGGGTAACCCAATATAACACCTATCTCGATGAACATAATAGTGATATTTTAATGAATAACCTTTGAATATAAAACAAGATTCATCTACTCACCAAATAAGGATAAGATGCAATCCATAATATTGTGGGCAAAAAAAAAAATGAACCTATCAATTACACATGAACACTTAAAAAAATTATCCTCAGAGCCCTTAGGGCATACACAAGCCAATCAAGGGGCAACATAGAATGGATTCTGCCAATATATGTCTCCTCCACAGTAAACTGAGATATATTTTGATTGGATGATGACATCATCCAAATCAAAATATATCTCATTTTACTGTGGAGGAGAAATATATTGGCGAAAAAAATCCTTTCTTGTTGCCCCTTGATTGGGCGTGTTATGCCCTAAGTGCTCTGAGTAATTTTAGTGTTCATGTGGTATATTGACTATTGTGTTTCTATTTTTTTGCAAATATTATGGATTGCATTCTATCCTATTTGTGTCAGTAATGACTCTTGTTTTATATTCAAAGGTATTTCATTAAATATCCATATTTACTGTTCTCAGAGATAGTTGTGTATATATTTGGTAACCCAGTGATTTTTAAGACTTGATATGATTACATAGAAGAATGTGGTGTATTTAAGGAAATTATGCCTTACCTTTCAAGTTTTTGGATGCATTGTTGTAAAGCATATAAAATGATTTTCAGGAGGTCTATTAATCCATGATAATTGCAAAATTTATAACCTTTGATTTGTCAATCCAATAAGCGGGTAGTAATGATGCGTTACTAAAGTGATTAGCTCTTATCAGGTTAAATCATATAGTTTATATTTTTGTTCAGATTATTTTCAAATCAAAATAAGATGCCATATGTTTGGTTCCTTAGTACTCAAGATTTCTTTTATGGAAGAATACACATTATGCCTCTATGTAGTTATTCTATTCCACTTGTATGAACATGGTATTCATTCATAAACATTTGTATACACATTGTTTTAGCAGCTTAGACCATAATGATCGTGATGCATAATTTACATTAATAACATTGGGCATGGAAGAATCCTTTAAGATGGTACTCTCATCATGAGATATTTTATTTTAGTACTCATACCTTGAAATGGGGTTGAAAATGATTTGTAATGCTTGAATAGACTCTAATATATCTTTATGAAATATGTCATAGTTCTTAATATAAAGGTTTTGAATACATATCAAATTGAATTGATAGGGGAAAGGGTTGTATATTGACAAGAGAATTACTTTGTTGGCAATTACCTTATAGAGAGTATGTTCTATGTGTGATAATATTGGAGAAAATCATTATACGAAAACTTGGGAATTTGTAGCATGGGGCATGATGTAGAAAAAATGAAAGAAAAAATCAATTAGGTAAAACATAATACGAAGTGGCACATGAGGGATGTCATTTAGAAATATAGAAGATGAGACCCAAAGTTTATGTTGAACAAAAAGTTGGACTATCGTCAAGTTATTAAATAAAATGACCAAATATGAAAATAATTAGTTGAATTTCAGGAACAAAAGAGTTATTTTTTAATAGGAAGATATGGATAAAAACCTCCAAGTAATTTCAAAAAACTTTATATTTTTGCTAGTAATTCCCTAATTACTCAAAATAAAAAATTTTTTGAATGTCTAAACTCGAGGTGATGATGTCTATATATACTCGTAATAATGAAGCTTAAAAGAAAGGCATAAAAAATCATTCAACTCCATCTTCTCTACTCTTTATGTCTCTTAATTTGATCACTTGGCTCTTGTTTCATCTTAAACTCTACGTGAATGGATTAGGACACTCTTTCTTCTTGGTGGTTCTTTGTTGGTAATATTAGGTTAACCTTATAGTGAGTATAGGACAAAGAAACAATTTTCCCCTTCTCCCACCTAATAGGATTTCTCTCTCGGTGGGTGCCTTCTATCAAGAGATATAGAGTATCAGTGAATTACACTACAGGTAAAAAAGGTGAGTGCTCTACATATTTTGACATTTTATTGAGAATTTCATCTTCTTTCCCTCATTGTGCTATGTTCGATTAGTATACATATGTGGATGCTAGTTAGCATAGTACTATACTATGATCAGTTCCGTAGCTTTACATCACTTAATTTCAGTTATATTCTTCAATGATTGTTATATATGTGTGGATCCAACTTACTCCCCAATACAATATCTTAGTATGTTGTTCTCGTCCTTATCTTGAATGCAGGGCCGTGGAAACCCTATGTTTGACCTAGTGTAGCGATTACTACCTCGAGATATACAACCCTAGGACTACTTATGCCCTTTA
>JAHRHJ020002159.1:0-14208 GCA_019776745.2 Taxus chinensis
GCCAGTAAAAAAACTAGAATGATAAACTGACCAAAAAAATGGCTTGCCACCACACCAAGGCAAAACCATGAACAAAAAAAACACCAAAAAATCGAGCAAAAGGAAAACACTATACACGGTAAAAGTGTGTGAAGAAAAGAAAAGAAACCTTAATTCAAAGAAAAAAAATAAAGGGGAAACCCCAAATGTCCTCCATGCTGGATATGACCATGCCAAGAGGTTCTGATATGTTTTTAACAACTAGGAGATATACCTCTTTTTCTTCTTTGTTTAATTTGTAAACCATCTAGTTTCTTTGAAGCTCCTCCATTGTGTTCAGGTCAAACCTTTTAACATTTTTCAAGGCTAAATCAAGGACCAAATTTCAATAAAAAACAGCATACTTCGGAGATATGTTTTCAACAACTTTATACTCCCTGAAATCCACAAAACTCAAAAAGTGATTAGTACTAGCATCTTCCTGCCAAACTTCATAAGATGCATTGTTTGGGTCTTCAACAAGGTACAACATATTTTTCTCTCCATATAACTTTACTGAGTTTCCTTCAATGGGGATAGTGGCATAAGACATGTCCATTTGGACACTCCCACCAACACCTATAGCCAATTTCCTTGATAATAACATACCCCATTTGGTAGGGAAATCAACAATCACAACATCTAATTTTAAATTCCTCCCATAATAAGATGTAAGTTGCATCACTAGATATTTGACACACCCAACAACTAGCACTTCCCTAGAATCCATAGTAGTACACTTGTCATACGTTGTTGTCACTTTGATTCCCAATTCATTCATGACCTCTAAAGGCATGAAATTGCATGATGCCCTAGATTCAAACATAAATTTATGTAACAACTTGTCTTTGATAACCAAGGTAGTGAAAAAAGGATCCACGTTTAGCTGAGATTTAACCAAAGAATTTCCTAAGTAAACCTCAGGTGGTTCCTCCAACTCTTCCAACACTTATGGCTATTATTCCAATTCTATAATGGTAATAAGAATCCCAACCTTGTTTCCAACTCTGCCTTTGGTACACTCTTCCTCTCTGAATCCTAAATATTCAAAATCCCTCTTCTTGTGCTCAAGAATCCTAAGCAACTCAGCAATTGGGATAGGAATCTTGATCTGACTCAAGACTTGGGCAATATCATATGGAGCATTCTTGGGTAAAGTAGCACTAGGGGAAATATTGGAAAATTCATCAGATGCTTTGAAAGTCTTTTCAGTTTGGGCATAGGGAGGATCATAATTTTGTCTTGGGGGAATAGGGCCTTTACCAGATGTATTTTTTTTGGAGTTTCTTTAGTAAGCAATGGAAATTTTGACTTGGCTTGTTGCCCCTTGGCATCTTTACTTCTGGTATTGTGCTCCTTCTCTTGGGAAACTACAACATTCATAATAAATTACCTATCCTCCTCTAAAGGAACCCCTCCATCATAATTATCAATCATCAACGCCCTCAAGTATTCAAAATCATTATTGGGCAGCTCAAAGGCTTGTACATTATCAATTTCTAAAACATGAGGAGGAAGAAGATGTACCCATTGGATACAATCCCAAAAAACAATAGCAGTCCTAGCACTTATGAAATCCATTGAATTTTCTCCCCTTGGTGAACTTGCAGGGATCTCCATCGTGCAGGCATCATCATCAATTTCATCATCAACTTCCTCTTCAATTTGCTGATCTATTTCACATGGAGGATGGGGTAGAAATCACTTATCACACCAATCAATATCACAAACCTCATCAACAACAGCAACCTTAGCAGTTAGAGGATCAGGTAACACTCTTCCTTCATGTGCTTAAGGATGTCTATTTTTAGACCCCATGGGTCCTTTCCCTCTATTATCTTCCCTTTGATCACCTCTAGGATGATTGTCAAATCTGTCATGGTTTTGTGCTCTTTGCTGACATTGTGAAGTCTTCCCAATTCCCTTCTCTACCCAGGCTAACTTGTATGAGATTTCTTTGACAGCCCCTGCCAAAGTTTTCACCACTTCCTCCAAGTCTACACTCTTTCTTGCTTGAGGATTTTTCAGGGTTTATCATCTTTACAGCATCTCTCTTCTGAGGTTTTCCAATTGTTTTGATATTGTTTTCGATCTACAATGCCATGGTAAAGGCCTACCTTAAATTGGTAGGGTTCTTGTCTCTTAGGTAATAGGCTGCCTTCTTATCAAATGCATCTGTATATTTGATCAAGCATGACTGATCACATGGCCTCAAATTTATTGGCAGCCTTCTAAAAAAAATTTTAAACGTTGTGTTAAAGTCGTGAACTAATTCATTGGGGTTCTTGATATTTTCAAATTTAGACAATGGAAACCTAGAATCAGTTTTGTCACCATATTGCAATTTGAATGCATTCTACATTTCAGTACATGAATCAATAGAATTATCAAGCAGAGCCTTGTACCAATCCCTTGCATCCTCTTCTAGTGTATGAATGAACAATTTAATATACACATCTTCATGCTCAATCTCAAAGTCCTCCATCATGTTAATAAAAAGTTCTAGGTTCTGATCACTAGTTATTGCATTGTTACCTTGGAATTTTGGCAATCTATTCCTTACATCTTGTGGGACAGCATTTGGGTAACCATCCATTCCTCTAAAATTTATTGGGCTAAAGGTATTGACCATAAATGGAGCCCTAGGTGGAGGCTGAGCCATGTTTTCTGGTGGAGGTGATCTTGGGGTGACATAAGTTGATGAGGAGTGCGAGGTCTTTGGGGCTCAAGAATGTGGTTCACAAGATTGGTATTCTCTAGGTGTTTATTTTCTTTGAAATTTTTACCAGAATTGAAACACACAGGTGCAGTTTGAAAAAGGAACTCATTAGGTACAGCAAAAGGACCTTCACTAGTTCAAACAAAAAAGTTTATGATAAGATTTCTTGAATCAAAATCACTGGAAGAAGAGTGATAATCCTCTATTAAAGTTTGATCTCTCTCACCAATGGATATTCCTTTGCTTGATGTCTGACCTTCAACAACCTTCCAAGCCTTTCTCTCCTCTAAAATTGTCTTTCCCAATCCTTGAAATAACTTTATACTTGGGTCCCTCTTAAAGAGAGATCTTCTTCCTTCGAGGTTTGTAGAGATTAACAACACCAAAAAACAAATGATAGAAAGCTAAGACACTGGTATTTATCAAGATCAAAACAACATGGAGTCGCCACTAAAGAATTTCACCTCTAGTTGTGCAAATTCACTAAAATACTCTATCAAATACCTATTAGGACTGAAAATATTTCCAAACTTTATAGATCAGACCTTTCTTTTCTTGAATCTATCAACCATAAATGCAAATGAAGTGCAACTACTGTTGGAAACTGATGAAATTGCAGAAAAAACTTGAAACCTTTACATACACCTTGCAAATCTGAGTATAGAATAATGCTTTAACAATATATTTGCAGATAGAACTTGCAAGAGACATTACTAGGGTTTGGTATGCATTCAAATATGTATACACATGGATCAGATTAAACTAAGAATCTCCCCAACAATGGTGCCATTGGTGTTGGTACCCAAATTTGTTCTCCTTTTTAGTTTGAGCAGCATCAAAGATATGGTATGAATCTTGAAGATAAATAGATCATGATGTATGTCATTTTGTAGCTGGGGATGTGATCTAACTAGCACTCATATTTGTGTAGAGATGAATAGCACTCAAATAGGACTTGATCTTATCCTAATTGTTTTAGGTTGTTCCTTTCAACCAAGGTAAGAGGACCTATTTTGTAACCCTCAAATGTTGAAGGAGATCAAGATATCCCTCGATTTGTGCAAATATTATGAAAAGGGGCCTTGGGAAAATATGATCAACACTCAAAATCTGAATTTCACGAGTTGTCACTTCAAGATTATGGAGATACTTTCAATGTAAGGCAAGGGTTACTGAAAACATTTTGATATACTGATCTATTCTACATACTTTAGCAAATGGATTTGTATCTTCTATGGGTATATAGGTCAAAACATGGGTAGTATGGGGTAGGATTAGTTGTTTAGAGTGATTTTTGGTTGGATATTGACAAGACAAACTTAACTATGCTAGATCTTTGACAACCTCTACAACATTTGAAAAACTATCAGATAAAATGCTTCAAAATAGTTAGGATGTTATTTCAACTAGAAGAGATACACAAATGGAGGCCCAGGTTTGCACTCTTCACATAATATTTGAGACCTCAACACAAAATTTTGAGTTAAAGGACTCAATTAGACATCAAAATTTTTGATCAAATCATTCCTAACGTACCCCCAAAGGATTACAAGCAATATCTGTCAACAAATGAAGAAGTGATTTTAAAGTACTTATTTTCAATGATAGATGAAAGATCTTTTAAAAAATGAAATTGTAAATGCCACTAAACTATTAATAAGGATGAGATTTGTGTGATTCCTAAAGATTTCAATGCAAGATTTCAATAAGAATAAGGAAAATTGTTTGCAAACATTTAAACATGATAACAGACATCATATTGCCCAAAATAACATCGATTAATTCACAAGCTTTTTTAGATTCGTTAGCAGGGGAGATTTTCAGGAACAATCTCAGAGCTGTGTGATGGCTATACACTTGTAACCAACTCAACATGAATGAAGATCTAACACAGAAGACATTAACCAGGTTTTTTGGAGGGTTTCTCATAAGATGAGCTTCTCTCAAAATTTTCTCATGGTTTTCAATTTCTCGACATTCTGCATGTCTCAAAACATGTATTATATATCTCTCTATTACATTTGATCCTTCTTTACTAAGAAAAAATAACCGATGGCATCTTAGTTTGTTAAAAAATTCCATCATGATTCACAAACAGAGACGTTTAACATATTTGCAACAAAATTTTACAGGTGTTTCGAAAAAAGGTGAATCATTGAGGCTTTTTGCATCATAGTTTCAACTAGGAGCATGTTTTTCCTCCTTCTTTCATGCAGCATGCTCCTCTTTCATCATTTCACTTTTACACTTTCCAAATTTGACTCTGCAACTTTTGGATCTGATGTTTTACATTTTTGGATGGGTTTGGGAAAAACTTCATTTCAAAAACATCTATGATCTTCAAATTGATCCTTAGAAGTGATTTTATTGGTTGCTGCAGGCACAAACGACACGTATTTGTCAAAAATTCGATCAAAATCAATGCCAAAAACACATTTCCACACTTCCTAGAGCAAAAATCGCTGTCAAACTGAAAAATACACAATTACCATTGATTTTCCTTTCTCCCTTCAATCTGAGCCCTCCACACGTCATAATGTGATTAGAAATGGGCTTGGGATCACTTTTTGACATTTTAACATTTTTGAAAACATTTTTAAAAAAATCATTTTTCTCCGCCCCTCCGCCCTTTAAAAATGAGCTTGACACGTGTCCCAATGTGTGTCCCAGTGGAATTGCGGCTCGTTTCTACACATTTCTACCTTTTTTGGAAAAAAGGAAAATTTTCAAAATTATCCCTATGGGCCTGTACCTCTACTTCAGTCCCTAACACATGGCAATTGTTGATTCGTTGTGGGGCCATAACTTTTGTTTTTTGCTTCATACATCCACAAAATTTCAAAGTTTTTTAAAACTCACTGGTGGGTTGCACTCCCCTCTACCATTACTTTTGACACATGTCTCCCTCTGATTCATTACGGAGCCATGCTTCAAATTATAACTTTAACTTATTTTGCCAAAAGGCAATATTTCCCTTTAATCCTTCGGCGATGCACCGACTTGTGCAAGATTTTAACTTTCTTCTTTGTCGGGGCCACACCTTATTTTAAGACTTTAACCCTTTTTAGGAAAAAGGTTAAAAATCTCAAACTCTCCTAGACATCCGCTGTTTTGCCTTGCCTTTCAAAACAAAAAACACTAATGCATTAATTTACCCTAGCGGGCTTGCAACCTTGTTTTGTATTTTAGTAATTTTCACCAAAACAGGAAAAATTTCCCTAAGTCCTCCACCATCCTTCCATCCCACTTTTTATGAAAACATGACACGTGTCCACCTCTGATTCACTGAGGGCCTGCGCTCCAATTTTTTACCTTAACTCCTTTTCACCAAAGGAAATTTTTCCACCATGCCTTAGCAGCACCGCCCCTTCACTATTTTGAATTTTCTAACTACCACGTATGATAAGATGTTTGAGCTAAAATTTGATGGGAAAAGGATGCCCGTATAACTGTCAAAAAATGTAGAAATTTCCAATGATGCCCAAAATCAATTTTTTCTTCGTGGGTGAAGAATTTTTCAATCAAAATACAAATGGAAAGTTTTTTTAGGAAATTTACGACCATGGCAAGGGATATTTGAGGGAAAATAAGTACAAATCAAATGATTTCGAGCTCTAAAGGCCAAGAAAACATGGGAAAAATGGCAAAGGTGTTTGAACGGGAAAAATTAGGGCAAGGAAATGAGTTTGTAAACAATCCAATGCACAAGAATGGAGCTACAACTTCACATCATCGATTTCATGAGGAAAAGATTGTTTCAGAGCAAAAAGAGCAAAGTAGAAACATGATAAAATGGTAGAGGATCAAAATGGGCACCAACACAATGGTTGTTGAATATCCTGAAGAAGGTAGTGAGTCAAGTGGCAAGGTTTAAGTAAATAAATGTAGAGAATCTTGTTGAATAGGTTGATGCCTTGAATGACTAGTGAGCAGGGTGAAGTATGATGGAAATAATGGAGGTATAGGAGATAAGATGATGTAGTTGGACAAGTGACAGTGATGCACCAAAATATTTTTGAAAGTGAGTTAAGTCATTTTTCAAATATAAGAACAGGACAATGAGTAGGATATTGACATATCAGACAAGGTGAGGTGAGGTATTCTATAGATCAGGATATTGTGAGTAAAGAAAGAGAGGAAAAAATGAAGGAATGATCAGAAATTGACGTAAAGTATAGTGATACTAAAAAATATAGTGAGATTTCAACGTGATCATAATCATTTGAATAAGAAACAAGTGATAGATGATCAAATTACACAATTTCATTGTATTTTCCTAAGTGGTTGGTTGGGTTACAGGGGTAGGAGCTCCTTACATGTTGTAGTTTGCTAAACTAGCCTAGTGGGTGCTTGGAAACCTTCCAGTGGGTGCTAGAAGGACTGGGAAGTGGGTGCTTCTCAGGTTGTGTGGGTGATAAAAAAAATTAGAAATAATTTTATATTAAGAATGGGTGTTCTTTATAAAATGATTTGATTTCAAGTGGGTTTTATCCCTCTAAGGGTTTCCCACTATAAATTTTTTGTCTTGTATACTTATGTTATTTCATGCACCTTAATTGTTGTTCATGGTTTAATTTCTAGTTCTTTTGAAGAAGTTTTTTATGTTGCAAATCTGATCATCACTTATTCATCCCCCTCTCAGTTATTTTTATATATAACAATTGATATCAGAGCGTGGTCCTTTGGAATTAATCCTAGCATCTTGGATGTGATCCTGATGTCACAAGCATGTGTAAATAAGTAAAGTTTTTATTGAAGAAGAAGTATGAGATTGCTCAAGCCTTGATTAAAGAGTTCAAATATGAAATCAAGCTCAAAGATGAAAATTATCTTGGAGGACTACAAGAAGTGGCTACAGTTGTTGATTAGTTATCAAAATATCTAAGTGTCAAAGAAAAGGCTTGTGTTTAACTTAAGGAAGAACTAAAGACTCCATAGGATGACTTGGAACAAGTTAAAGATAATTTGATGATACATAAAATACAGTCTGATTAAATAAATTATGAATTATGTCAACCATCCATCCAAGCAAAGACTGAAGAGTGTGGAAGACTAAGAGCGGATCTAAATGCTCTCATATATGAAATGGCACAAGTAAGGAAAAGGGATTTCAAGACTAAATCAAGAAATGAGTGTTTTCAGAGGTGTTCAAAGAACAAGGAAGATGAAAAGTATGATTCAAGAAATAAAACAAATGAGAAGCAGATGAAAGATACCAATACAGGAAGCTCCAAGTATTTGAATCAACCAAATGCAAGGAGACTCCCAGCTAAATTTCATAGAACTTATTTTTCATGTCATGTCTTTGGACATAGAGCTATGGATTGTATAAGGAGAGAAGACACAAAAAACCCATGGAAAGATTATAGGACTGAGTATGAAAAGAATAGATTCAACCAAAATTTCATTAAAGTTGGACTAATTTTAGTCCATGATTTTTTTCAAAAACCTCATGATCGGTTTCTTCACATCTAAATTTCAGTATTTATAAATGTTATTATTGGTTTTCCAAAATGTTATTACTGATTTCAACATTTGAGTTATTGGTCTCTATTAATTACATTATTGATTTCCAATTTTTAGTTAATTGAATTATAAGGTATAATGGGGAGGTACCCATTCTCCCTATTAATTTTCACTCACATTAGAAAAAAAATCATTACATTAAGATTAATTTTAGTCCAACATTTTTTTTCAAGAAGTTCATTATTAGTTTCTTTACATCTAATTTTTTTAATTTAAATATTAAGTTTTGGATTTCAAATATGTTATGATTGGTTTTCAACAGTTGAGTTCTTGGTCTTTAATAATTGCATTATTGGTTTCTAATTTCTAATTAGTTAAATTATGAGTGAGAATGTGAGGCCACCCATTCTCGCTATTAGTTTTCACTCACATTAAAACAATAGATAAGAAGTTATTGTCTTTATAATTTTAATAGAAAAGAATGGGAGGTAAATATATTACCTTTTATAACTGTATTAATAGGATTCCCAATTGTTCTAATTTACATTGCATGATATTGACAGGCCACACATTCTACCTCTCCAAGGTTATTTTGATTTCAAATGCACGACATGATGTCATCTAGTTTAATAATTTAATTTTTCATAATATATTTGGTTTCCAATTGTTGTTTAATATTTGAGGGAAAATTGGAAGTCACCTATTCTCCCTTTTAATTTTTTTTTAGATTGATATATTAGGATTCCATCTAGTTCACTTAAGGATTAACTCATTTAAATGATGATTAGGAGGCCATCTAGTTCAACATATGTAATTTCCATATTATTTTTAATCATACAAACAAAATTGAGTGAAAAAAATACTACTAAATCAAATGTTTCCTTTTTTTAGTTGAATTCTATTTACGTTATTGTTACTCATAATATCTATATCAACACTATTATTATAAAAATAATAAAATCAACATATACATTTAATATATTTTAGACTGAAAAAGGAAGTTCACAATTTAAATTTCACTTACAATTAATAATCATCAATAGTTAATTTAAAAGTTCTCAATGAACGCCTCAAGTTTTTTTACAGGCCCCACATGTTTAACCCAAGTACATAGACAGGTTTTTATAATTTTATGTTTCTCATAAGATCCATAAAAATCCCAACTACGTAGGATCTTAAAGTAATTAGCATTTCCAAACTCTTGTAATATGTATTTCCCCTCATCAATGATTAATATGTTAGAATTAGCATATCTATCTCCATACACATTAATATCATCCTTTAAAATTTTCTTATATATAGGCATCAAATTTCTACTCTGAGATCTGTTAAATGTATTTGGTATTATACAATTTTTTCTTCCCCAAGTGAACACAAATTTTGTATCTCGTAACCAAGTAAAGTGTGCAAGAAAAGAATTTACTTCTTTTCTATCTAAAAATGTAAACCGCAAAGAAAGATTGAAATGTTCTCTTGCATCCTCTAATAAATCATAAGAATAAATACTTTGGAAATATGTATATAAATAATATTTAAAATCATGTTCTAATTTGTAAGGCTTAGTTCCAGAATATCCTGTAACTCCGAATAACAATCCTTCTACTCCCAATTTCAACAATTTCCTTGCAACTAGAATCAAATGTATGATATACATTATTACAGAGATTAAATTAATGATTAATCCAATAAATCACCACAACAAAAAAATTGAACTCCATGCAATGTTATAGCATAAATAACAAGATACATACTAAATTTAAAATAACTTCCAAAAGTGTATCCCTATTACTGCAAAAATTAATCAATTCATTGTAATTGGAGTTGAAGATATGAAAATTATTACTAGCATTTTAATAATTACACTAGTAAAACAATAAATAAATAATAAATTTATGTCAATACAATAAAATAAATAATAATAATACATTATATTAACTTTGGAATGGATTATATTTTCTTACAATATAACATTGTATCTTTAAAATGATTTCAAATTTTTCTCACAATGAAACTAGCTCAAAATTTTGATTGTAGTATCATTTAAAATTTTCTAACTAATCTTGAATCATTTACATCATTATCAAAAGAGACCATGATCTTCTAAACATGAGCCATTAACAAATTATCAGCTCACATGTCGTCTGAGAAAGAAAAACTTGGTGCAATGAAACAATTTTCTTAAGGAATCCCTACCATTTCAGAACTGATCAATATGGTATTTGTGGTGTCATATGATTTATTCTTTGACCATACTATATGCATATCTTTAACCTATTTAAAATTTGTATTTGTGCACATTTCAACACCATAATAAAATAAAGCTCTCTACTTATCATTCCCATATTTCTTCAAAATCTTCTTCCCTAATAAGTTAGCATCTTGGCCACATTAACTTGACCCAAATGCTATATCAAATTTATTACATATGCATTTTAAAAATTGAGATCACTTTTGTCTTGGAACATAATGACATCCTTTGGTCTGGAAGGATCTAGATATTTTTGAAGTCGCTTGAAAAATTAGCACACCTTCCAAATCTAGTATCATTAGAGGTTTTCTACTTCGATCTATACAAATAAATTATTGAATCATATACTCAAAAAACTACTAATTACAACTTTTTTTTAAAATTAAAGTAACTATATTTTCTTATACTATACCTGAGGATTGTAGTATTTGGCCTTAAATTGTTGACTCTCCATCTTTATTTTCATCAGGAACTGCAAATAAATGTTTCCTAGAATTAATCATTTAAATTCACTAATTAAAAAAATATATATATATATGAAATTTAAAAGTGAGTAGTTACTTACATGTTTCAATTGCAGTGATATTCAATCCTTTCTCAAATTCATGATTCTCTATATTTCTGGATATTTCAAAACATTAGGTATGATTGGAATCTTCTGCTTCAGGAACATTTTCCAAATCATTTTGATTATTTATGCATTTACATTTTTTTAGAAAATATTGTTTATGTTGCATCCAAGTCAATACCTTATGAAACATCCCAAAAAATCAATGCAAGTGGTTATTTATATGTTTCAGAGACACTCAATTCTTGAATTTCCACAACGGCACCAAATATTCACTCATTCAACCAAGTATGAAAAAAGAATTCGAATGAAACTGTAGTTTTAAAAAAATTCTTAAAATAGATAAAAAAATTCTTACATGATTAAGTATGTGACCAATTAGATATAAAAAAAATGCATAAAATAAAAATTAATTTGCAACAAAAAATTTCTATTTAATATTTGTGTGTGTGTGTGTGTGTGTGTGTGAAATCAGAATTTTTGTTTAGTTCACATATCTGTAAAATTAAAAATGCACTCCAAAATTGAAAATAATAAAAATAAAAAGATGAGGATTGCATATTTCCCTCATGTGATAAAGCAGAAATGAGAAATGATAGCTCACTATTATTGTTAAAAAAATAACATACGGTGAAAATGAGTAATTATCTAACTTTTAAAATATTGTGAAGTGAAATTAACAATAGAGAGGGAGAATGATAAGCCTCGAAACCTATCTCAAACTATAAAACTAATTAAAGGAATAATGGAAGGCATTCCATTGCCTCTCAACATGAAAAATTCATGGACAAGATGGAATGACCTACATTCTCCCTAGAGTGAGAGGAAAAATCAAAGGGGAGAAACTTTAGGCCACATGAAAAAAACATTTTATGGGATACTGAAAGATTATCACCTACTTCCTCAAGTCATCATGGGACAAAAAAAAAATATTATCGTTATACTAAATAAACATCAATTTATGAGAATACATTTTGATAGTATAATAAAAAATATTCTCTTTCTAAAATAAAAAATTAGAATCATATAAAGGTACAAAACTCACCATATGCACATGAATCCTCAATGGTTGAGAGTTGCTTTAAAATATCATCATAAATAACTCTTGGTCAACATTTTCACAATTATAACGAGAGCGAGAACCTATTTTTTACAAATGATGGATAATGTGCATCATATAGTAATAGGAGATAATGTTGCTCTTTTGTGTTTGCTTTTTAATCAAATTTTTTCCAAAATGTGCATCTCTCATTATAGGAAGGGATGCCTTGACCAATAAGATCAAAATCATTTACAAGAAGGAATTTTGACTTCATCTCATTATTGCTCCCAATTAAATAAACCTAATTTTTTTCTTCCTCTTCATAATGGTTTGTAGAGTCATACAATAACATATACTAAAACCCATCAAACCATGGAAGTATAAATCTATAGAGCCCACAGATCAGATTTTCTTTTTCTTGTGAAACATTATCCTTAACAGTTTGCAGGATATTGTCACAAAATTTTTCCACAACTGGTATTTAAAATTGGAACACGAAACGCACAAAAGATATACTTGTATTTGTTCCCAAAAATGTGAACATATCAATAAGGTCCTTTATTATTACATCAGTAATAATATTTCACATATCCATAAGAATAAAATCACATGCAAGTATAGATAAACTAGAAATATTCTTGAACGTTGTTCTAAGTCCAAATGGAAAACTACAAAAACAAGTAAAACTATGTGTATCCGGATCTCTGGCTAGAGTATTGCTATGAAAATATTGAATATAAAAATCTAATATTTCTATTACAACTATAGGTTTTTTTTTTTCCTTCAGCTCATTTCTTTTTCTTTTTACCTTTTCAGCAATTTCTTTTCCTTTCTAAAATTTTTAATTACACGTTGTGATAATGTTTGTTGACAATAATAGAGTGTTTTTTTCACCAATTATGTGACATAATTGAGCCAAAATGTTTCTATATTCCATATTTATTTACCACATTTTCTGCATCACATTGAAGATTTGTACAATTGTCACCATCCTTCATACAAACTGTTGACAATTTTTGCGAAAACTTCATTGTTACATTGAAAGGCGTTAGTGAAGTATACCTAAGCTAAGGGAGTTATGATATTCTGGCCTACTATTGCGGAAGTAGTTCTGATAAATGAAAATTTGTAGCTTGTGTGCTTTACACAATGTTCATAGATCCCATAGTCTGATTAATTTCAGCTATCTTCTAACCCAAAAGAACCACAAAAGCCCCGAAGGAAGCTGTGTTGTCTGATGAAGACACCAAATTCAAGAATAGGTGAAAATGTAGTTTTAGGGGAAGAACCGTTGAGATAGGTATTTACCTTAGCTCATGTTCACATAGGTACTTGCTTTACCTTTATTGTATTTATCCAAACCCACCTTATGTTGGTAGATTATTTCTTTTATTCTTATTTAGATATTACGAGATATTAATCTAGTGTTAGGTAGTTCTTTCCTTGATCTATGGTATTTGACTAGATCTGATGTCTAGTTCTCCCAAATCTAGGTCTTGACTAGTTCTTTGATGAGAGATTCATTTCTTTATCGGCTGATGATGACCTGATGGTTCTTAGATTTTTATTCCTTGCCTATTTAAGAAAGGCCCAGTTCAATGTATTGCAATGAGTTCCAGAATACTATATGATATTTCTACTATTTGAATTTGTTTGCAAAGGTTTAGTAAGTTCTTCTGGAAAAAGTACTTTTTATCTTATTGACATGGTGTTTAATAGCATATGTGTTCTAGTTGGTACTCGACTAGTTACCATCATTCATGGTATCAGACCGGGAGATGTTGTTAAGCATCTGTATGTAAGTTTTATTTTACAAAAAAGGATTTGTGTATTATATATTTGGGATGTGGTCGTAGTGTTTGCTGCAGGCATTTTCTGGGAAAACAACGGCTTCCGTTGGATCCAGAAGGCATTGAAAACCATAAGATGAATGTAAAACTCGGTCGTTTAAACTGACGTCATTTTTTGTGGTTTTTTTGTGTTGCATGCGAAGCACATTGGTTCACCTCGGGAGAGGATTCGTGCCCACCAGAAAAGAAAATGATGGTTTTTGGGAATGTTGGATTTTTGAGATCTGCGCAAGGTAATTATTTGTTGCGGCGAGCTATCTCAGTTACACGTAGGAAGGTGAGTTCAGAATGGTATAT
>JAHRHJ020002160.1:0-14166 GCA_019776745.2 Taxus chinensis
TCAGATCGAATAGACTTCGACGCACCACAATAGATGGCAATTAATCTGTTTCCAAGAACAACTTGGAGACTAAGAAGTATCGGCATTGCTGAATCATTTGATGATTGAGGACTTTGTAGATCCCACTAGTGACTCCAACAGTGGTTACTTGTACTAATGAATGTGATGGAGGGCTTATTATGATCTTTTGAAAATTTTATGTCACACATTTACGGTGGTTCACAGGTCCCAAGCACGTAAATTCCGAAGCATGCACAAGCATCCACAGAATGGAAAGAAAGATCCTCCTGGGATAGATGTTTACTATCCTAAAAAGAGGTAGTATCTACATCTTCACATTAGCTCCCAAAGCTAAGCCATGCAAATTATTTCATTTCACAGCAGAGGGCCAATGCGCAACCCAAATAAGTAAGTCATATTTTGACATTGAATTGAAGACCTTAAAAGACCAAGATTTCCAAATGTCAAAAATGAGTATTTGAAGGGCATGTCCTGAGCAACTAAATAGGTTAGTCAAGTCTGTACAAATTAATGGTCCCAACACTCCAACAAATAATGTTTCATTTTCATGGGGTATCTCTTGTCTAGTTTGAAGATTCCTCCAAATAATATGGCTGAAATCTCTTCTCCTTCTACTTCTTCTCCTACTACATCAGACGGATCGACGCCCTCTTTGTGTCATTTCTTATAATGGATCCAAATTGAGCAATTTGATTTTAGACTCGTGAGCTTCTGACAACATATGCTTGCGACAGTTTCTGTTCCTTGGGTCTCACATTAACAAACCTTGGAAGATGTTATCATGGAAAGGAAAGTGCCTCTGGTGGAAAATCAAAGATGCACATGGGGGACAGGTAGTGCTTGCTTCTTTCCCAGACAAATCTTAAGATGCCTATCTTATAATAGACATCTCAGATCTTATGACATGCTGTTGAGCATGAAATTTTTAGAAAGAACGTGGCAGAGAGTCAGATGGAACTGGTCGTTGGTGCCCATCCAAACAAAGGAGTTAATCCAGAACTTAGAACCTGAGAAGAACTCCAAGTACATAGTAATCGAATTCGAAGATCACAGATCTCAGATCTTGTTTCATCAAGAATTGATCTGGAGTCTATTATCTAAATGGATAAAGATGAAATGCAACTTGTTATTAAGAACCAACATCAAGTAGATAATAGGTTTGTCTCCTGGAATGTGATGGTAAGTTGTTTGTTCATTTGGATCCGCATGCAGAATTTTATTTTTCTCCTGAGGGGAAAGGTGCATGCCAATTCTTCAAATTACTATTGAAAATACTAACACATGGAGAATATACAGCTTGTTTGTTAGGTATGGATCAGACACGAACAAATGGGAATCAAGCTCCTTACATGCAAAGGGAGCTGGATTTGAGTGATTGTTAAAAGATAAAGGTCTATACCAAGTAAAAAATACAACTTCAGAATTATAGCGATCGGGTCCAACTCCTAATTCCGGATTTTTCAGCTTTTCTTCCTCATTATCTTACATTCTGAGAGAGCAAAATTCTAGAGCTGATTCACTTGCAGTGACTATAACTTTATTAAATCTAGACCAACCTCCCACTTTTTTCAGACAGGGGGATTAAAAAAGTTGAGATGGTCTTCCGCCCAAAGATTCCTGATAGTGTCCAGGAATGGTAGGTTTTTAATGATGACAAGCAGATTGTTGCATTTCTCCAGCAAAAGGGCAAATTCAAAGAGATCTACTATGAGGGAAGCAACTCACCTCTAAGAAAAACTACTATGGGAGAAATAGATGCAAAGGTCTTAGGGATTCAAGAGATTATCCAGCTGAAGGGAAATAAAATTCCTAAAGGCTTAGTATCTATTGAGTAAATGTTTAACAAGCATGATCAAATGCTTAAAAAGAATAAAGAAAGTGGGGAAGGTTCTTCCTCTGATACACAATTACTAAATTTGGGAGCAAGCAGTGATCCCAAATTAGTAAATCTAGAAAATTGGTGTTTAGAGGTAGAAAGAGAAGCTTTTACAAAGCTTCTTAAGAAATACATGGATGTTTTTGCTTGGTCTTACCAAGATCTAAAGACATATCAACCTGCAAAAGTTCAACACTATATCCCACTAAAACCAGAAAAAATACTTTCAAGCAGAAGCTGTGGCGGCATTACCCTACTATTTCAGGAACTATATTTGTAGAAATCTATAATTTGTTAGATGAAAAGATAATTTATCCCATACATCACTCTAAATTGTTAGCCAACATAGTTCCTGTGAGAAAGAAGAGTGGCAAGATTAGATTGTGCGTTGAATTTCACAATCTTAATCAAGCCTCATTAAAAGATAACTACCCCATCCCCATCATGGATCACACTCTTCAGGTTATTACTAGATTTGAAATTCTTTCCATGCTTGATGGTTTCTTGGGCTACAATCAGGTCAAGGTGGCTGAGGAAGATCAATATAAAATGACGTTCATTACACCTTGGGGAATTTTTTCTCATCAAAAAATGACTTTTGGATTGATTAATTTTAGAGTTTACGTTTCAAAGAGCTATGGATTTAGAATTTTCTCATCTCAAGGATGTAAGCATAGTGGTGTACATTGATGATCTTATAGTCTTTTCCAAGAATAGAATCACACACATTTTAATATGGAAGATGTTTTCATCCAATGCCGCAAACAAGGTATTTCTCTAAACCCTAAGAAATCTATCTTTGCTGTAACAGAAGGAAAGAAACTAGGGCATATTGTCTCAAAGGAAGGAACTAAGATAGATCCAGAATGTGTCAAATATATTCAGACTTTTCCATTTCCAACATCCAAAAAAGGGGTTCACTCTTTCTTTGGTAAAGTTAATTTTCTCAAGAGATTCATCCCTGACTTTACAGAGCTAACTCATCACATTTCAAATATGATGAAGAAGACACAAGATTTCAAATGGAGCAGCAAAGGGAAGGAAACATTTGAGAAGATTAAGGAGGCCTTGTTAAAAGCCCTAGTCTTGGTTTTGCCTAATTTTAGAAAAGAATTTATTCTTTACACTGTTATTCCTCCAAACACACAATATCAACAATATTGATGTAGAGAATGAGGAGAATGTAGAAGATCTGATTGCTTTCATGAGCATACATCTCAGAGCTTATGAGTTGAAATATAATCCAATGGAAAAAAAATGCATACTCAGTGGTAAAGGCATGTAAGGCATTCAGGTACTATATTCTTTCCTCACATACTGTGGTCTTGGTTCTAGATACTGTAGTGAAATCTATTCTCACCCAACAATATTTAGGGTTGTTAAGAGGCACATGGGTGATGAAAGTTCAAGAACATGACCTAGATATCAAACCTACAAAGCTGGTTTGAGGAAGAGGCCTGTGTGAATTGATGACTAAGATGAGAGCAACAACGCCAGAGGTAGATCAATATTTTCCTATGGTCCTTTTTATAGATCTGGTAGAAGCGTGGTACAGTAACATTGCCAATTTTCTAACTTATGGAGAATGTCCAGATCAAATTTCTCAAAAAGAGAAATGTACTATTAAGCTAAAGTACAAAGACTTCATTCTTTGGGATAATGGTTTATACAAAAGAGGAATTGATGGTTTGTTTCTCCGATGTGTAGAAAAAGCTCAGCAGGATCAGCTCTTAAAATAATTTCATAACATGGCTTGCAGTGGTCATTTATCATCCCGATTCATTGCTCATAAGATCCTCTGAGAAAGGTATTATTGGCCCACACTTTTTCAAGATACTGTAGAGTGGGTGTCTAAGTGCCAATCATGCCAACACTTCATTGGGTGTGTGAGATTGCCCGCATTACCTTTAAAACCAATTGTAATTGAAGAACCCTTCCAGCAATGGGGTATGGATTTTATTGGTATGCTCAACTCAGCCTCCAATGCCATTCATCACTATATTATGAGAGCTACTGATTATTTCAATAAATGGGTAGAATCCATTCCTATTAAGAACACCACTTCCGTGGAGGTGTGTAATTTTATAAAAGAAAATATTGTTATCAGGTTAGGCATACCCTAATAAAATAGTAGCAGAAAACACTCTCAAATATGTCTTCTAAGGAGATGGTTGATTTTTTCTACACTCATGGGATCCAACAGGTACATTCCTCCAACTACTATCCACAAGGGAATGGCCAGGCTGAATCAAGTAATAAAAATCTGGTGACTATCGTGTGAAAGATGGTAACTAAAATTCAAAGAACTTGGCACAATAAGTTGTTTGATGCATTATGGGCATATAAGATTACACCAAAGAGGGCTATAGGCATGTCCCCTTTTCAGCTATTATATGGAAGAGACACAAAACTACCTCTTACCCTAGAATTGTCTACCCTACAACTTTCTAGGGCCCTGGAGGATTCTACATTTAATGATGTTATTGAAAAATGGATAATTTATTTGACTAAGTTGCGAGAGGTACATGATCAAGTCGTAGATAGATTGTCGAAGCATCAAAATAAGGTGAAGGTGATCTTTGACAAAAATACTAGGGAAAGAAAGTTTGAGATCAATGATTGGGTCCTTTTATGGGACAAAAGAAGAGAAATAAAAGGCATGCACGTGATATTCGATTCACTATGGAAAGGGCCTTTTGTGATTAAAAAGATCACTAAAGCTGATAGCTTCATTCTTGCTCATCAGGTTAAAGTTGAATTGTCATTGCCTTTCAATGGGCAACACTTGAAGTTGTTTCAGACATAAAAGAGCAGTGTGAAACCTGTATGTATATAAATAAAACTTTGTAACTTTGTTTATTTTTCCTTGTTTCTCTGTGTTGTGTCATTTTTTGACCTCAAGCCCAAAGGGCAAGATACAAAACCAGAGATGCTGGGATCTCATCTTTACCCTTGTCTTTTTTATAGAGGTAAAGATGTCCATAGACGGAGCCAACTGGTGTCCCCATATTTCACCCTGAAATATGAGACTACCCCATGTTAAAAAAATAATTACTTTTAAAATAATGGGTCGTTTTGCGTTTTTATTGCTAGAAAATGTATGTATTATGTCAAGATATTCCCAGAGAGTCATATAAGCCAATTTTGCCAAATACCCAGATGCCTAAACTCGTTATATTCTGTAGCTAGGGTTTTCCTCTGGGAAATTTTTATTTAATTATTTTAAGCCCTGTTTGAGGTAAATTGTGCTCCGGTTTAACCCTGTTGGGATTTCACATGTCAATATTCCCATATACCAGAAGGGTTTCCACCAGGAATGAATCCTGGGCTTTGTCTGTGACTTATGGAAATATTTTTCATTTTTTGTGTTTTTTGCATGTTTTTGCTCTGTGAAATTTCCCTAGGTCTTTTCATTTTCCAGTTTACTCTGTTTTCTTTCTTGGAGTATCTGGAAATCATCTACGGATGCCATTCCATAAGTAATTTACTACAGGAGGTCTGGTTCTCTCTAAAAAAATGAAGTCATGCACAAAAAGGCCTCTTTTGGGTAGGTCGCATTTTCAGGAAAGAAAAGTTTTAAGATACAATGGGAGTTTTTATAGCAATAGGTAGGTGGTAATTTTGTATTTTCTTGGTAGGGTACTTTTTCCCATGGAAGCAAAGCCACTTAATTCGTAATGGGAAAATTAGAGGCAGTAGGTAGGTGGGAATTTCTTACCTGCCTTGTAGGGTGAAAAATCCCATTGTGAAATAAAAGAAAATCACTTAAGGCATTGATTGGAATTTCGTACTTGCCTTGTAGGGTAAAAAATCCCATTATGAAAGTGAAACATCTTAAGTGGATCATGGGATTTTTGGAGCTGCGGTGCAGGGTGAATAATCCAATTGGAAATTGACTTTTAAAAATAGAAATTAGCCATGTCAAAAAGTATGACCCATTTTGGAATAGAAGGATAGCTTTAATTGCATTTATTAATTGTTTCTATTAATAATTTTGGAGCCCAAGCATGTGGAAAAGTCAACATAGGATAAGAGGATAAAGGAAATTGGAAATAGAATTTTAAAATTAAATAAATTTAATTTATTTACTGCAACCCTCTCTCATGCAAAAAAATGCGACCCACGTAGAGGAGGAATAATACTTTTTAAAGTATTTATTGATGGAATTAATTCCTATTTTTGGTGCATGAGGTCAAAGCATAGTGTGAAGTCAAAGTAGACTGGAAGTAGAAAGCTCAAATTAAATAAATTTAATTTATTTAATGGGATCCATGAGCATGCACAAAACAGGTGCCCAAATTGAAGAGAAAACCATGTTTATTAATTAATTAATTTTCAGGAATAGGAAAGGCAATAATTAATTATAGAATGATGAATTAATTAATTCTTCTAGCAAAGGAGTGCATCCTAGGTAATTTTGGCACCCAATTAAGGAGGAATTTTGTTCAGAAGAAGGTGTTTTCACTGTCGGAAAGCTTCAAAGTTTGGCACCTAGGTTTGAAGGAGCTTGATTTAAGTCTGATTAATTGTCTACTTAGTGGTACATGTGCTTAGGTGAAGTTGACAATATTCATGCCTACTTTGCATGCAAACAAAGCCTCAAATTTTAGGACAATAGGCTTTATGTATGTAGATTTTTATGATTAAAATCAAGTGTTCATGTTCCGGTTGCCATCTTTGTCTTAATTAATTACAGGTATTCATCACAGGTTCTTATAGAATTGAAAGAGAGATTAAATCAATGTCAAATACATTGAATATATCCTTCGAATATAAATAAATCCTCATATCTGCACCGGTTGTAAAGAATTCTGGCCGAATAAATAGAAAAATAGTTTCTCAGACAAAGATAGATTTGACCATGGAAAAGTGAGATGAAAGAGAAAAATCTACATAATCATGCATTACTTCTAGGTTTGCTGACATCGGTGATATAGATCTAGGTCCAGAACCTCTTTCTGAATTGATTGATAGATCATGAGCTGGAAAGAATTCTCTTATGTGTGTAGTCAAAAGTAGTGGAATCATTTGAGCTTCAACATTCCCATTCACAACTTAGTTTCTAGAATTCATCATGGAGTGTATAAGGTCTTATCACCCACTATCTAGATTAGTCTGAGATGTTGCGGGGAAGATAATAATCCAACTGGATGCACAATTCATCAATTATTGTCTGAAGATTCCAGCAAGAGAGGTGGTGACTACTATTAGCATATTGGATGCTGACAACAGACGAGAAAATCATAAAGTTGACTGTGTGGGCATAATGAACAGCAAGTACATGAAGAATCCTAGATCTCCATCCATGTTCCTGAGGATTCTTCCATGATCCAATTTGGTGTAAAAGGTGGATGACATTACCAAATTTCTATGCAGGATAAATGGCGAAGCTAACACTCACAACTTCCTCTCATGGATGTATGCCTTCATCAGGACCATTGAAATCAACAATGTAGATTCTATAATCAATTGGTCAAAAATCATTAGTGACAACATTAGTGATAAGCTTTGGAATATGAGGTGGACTTATAGCTTCAAGATGACTTCGTATTTTTCATATGCAATAGCTTCACAAGGTATCTTCTCCAAGTTGGATAGACGTGGTGCGCTCTCCAAGGATACCATTTTTTGAGTGTTATCCGTAGCTTACTGTGACTGAATGCAATACATATTATAAGGTGGTCAATGATGGATTCTTCTACAGATTTATTTGCAGGCTTATTGGTGACCTAAAGGCCAACATGGTAAGCAAGGAATATTAGGAAGTTGTTTCCCAGATTGGCAGTATCTTCATCCTTTTTGTGGACTTTACATACCTCAGGTTCACTAGATTTTTAAGAGAACTAGTCAAGTTTCCCATATATCTGAGTGATAGATTGGTCATTATGGAGTTGAGCAGACAACTCGTGGAGATGCATGACCTATAGTCGAAATGACATAAGTCTACAGGATTCTTCCTAATCACAGTGGGCTATTACAACTGCCAGAGCATTCATAAAGCCTGAGGAGTTAAAGTGAAGATGTTCTCTAAGTACGAGAAAGAGTTCTTCCTAGAATGGTTAAAATTTGATCCATATGGAGTGGAAAGGAACACAATCTCCAAGGAGTACGTGCATGTGTCTTTGTTAGAATATTTTTGGATGAAGTGCAGAAGCGAGTACAAAGTTAGAAAGAAGGATTTCAACAAGTTATGAGTGCGACAAGTGTTTGAATTTGGATTATCTTGGATACCTATAGATCTTAAAGATTACGTGGCTATGTTACTTGATGCATACCATCAGATGGGAGGAGATAGAGCTGTACTTCAAGAGAACATAGGTGGCTACCAAACGATCGAGGAAAGGTCTGCCGCCATTCTAGTTAATACTTCAAATTGTTTACTGACAAAGGGATATTACCTTGATGAAACTTTGATGAATCAGATCACAAGAAAAATCGGCATAGGAGATTCCCTTGAAAGGAAACACGAGGGAGAAAGAAGCAGAAGGCCTAAAAAGATTAAAGTTCAAAGAAATTTTCATTCAAGGGAAAACATCACTTCTATTGCTATGGTTTTAGTTCCGACTTCTCCAACATCATGTACTTTACCAAATGTTGCACCTCAGCAAGATATTGCCATTCCTTCATTGAATCTGGTAACATTTGTATTTTCTCCTCAGCCACTTCAAGCAACACCTCTTCATGAAGAAATGTTGAAGTTGCAGATGGCAGAATTCGAAAGAGCTTTGTCTTTGGACAATACAGAGGACAAAAGCCACAACACTGTAGCAGTTTCATATGGAGAGGAATCAAAGCACGAGATGGTGGTACACTCAACAACTTCTCATTCTCTGAGAAGTAATTTCTCAGAATGGTTGGCTTCACAGTTGGTCCCAGAGGCTAGAGAGGAGATCAAATTGGAGGAACATGACTTATGGTTACTCGTGAGTCTGGGTGAAAAAGACAAAAAACCTAAAGTTTCTAAGGTAACTTCAAGGTTGATTATCAAGGAGTCAGGGAAGAAGTTCACTGAGATGTCAGTTCTAGCAAAAGGAAAGAAGAAGGATGAGCTCACGGCAGTAGATATAATAGTGACCAAAGTACCCATAGGTCAAACCACTACAGAAGGATTGAAGCAAGACACGTAGACATTGATAGATGCTTTATTCCTTAGGCTTGATAAAGAAAATATGGATAAATTTGAACTTCAGAAGCAGGTGTCTCAGTTATGGAAGATTATTTCCAAAGTTGCCAAATCTTCCACTCAGCCAATTTCTACACATAAGTAGGTGAGTGATCATCTGATGCAGGAAGTGGAGGATACATGTAACTAGGTTAGGGCTATCAGTGAATGGAAGAGTCTAATCATTCACCAAACTTCTATACAACTCGGAGAGGTGCTAGCTTGTCTAAAGTTTATGAAGGATGCATCGATTCACCTGAAGCAACTGGTGATGAGCACAATAGACATGAGCACAGTAGCTCAAAGTAACATAATTAATTTTGTAGAAATCAATAAACTACCGAGGGAGGTGTTGATTGTGGAATGAATTATGCCCAATGGATCAATTGATAAGGGGAAGCAACTTGAGTTTGTAATATCTTTCTTCTTGGAGATCTTCAAAATCATGATGAAAAGGATGTAGGCACTTGAAAGTATGGCATCATCATTACTAGAAATTTTTTTGCTTTCACCAATGAGGAAGTGCTCAGGAACGTGTTGGTTGGATATTTTGTCAAGTCAAAATATGGGGTTCAACCACAGTACATGGGATTAAATCCCTCCTCAAAGACAGGTGAGGCTTCATGTTTATTACTAATCTAAAACACAATAGAAATAATGCATACAATATTCACACTAATCTAGCCATTGGGGTTCGGATAGAATCTTGAAATCCATATCTACACTGGGTGAAGATATTGCTTTTATAAATGGAATGGTTTAGAAATTACTATTAGGGAAGAAACACAATAGAAAGGAAATGAGAGGAAAGTATTTGCTTTCGAGTAAACACAGAGCACAAAATAACCATATGAGCTTTAGATAAAAAATGTAATGTTTGAAATGATTAGAATCATCGAGATGCTAAACAAAGAATAGCTTAAGATTATGAACATAAGAACAATATCTTAAGAAAGATACATCTCACAACACAAAGTTTGCAAAATAGCATCAGCTTCTATTCCTCAAATGTTTAAAAGAAAATCCAAAGTTTTTCTTCTTCATAGTAGTTCTCAATATTCCAAAAGTCTCAACTTGTTGGAATGTACGTACATCTATTATTTATAATAAAAATAGTTGAGAGAAAATAGGACAATCCCTATAAAACAATCTTTGAACAAGAGTCCTATTTTGCTTGACTCTCACACAGGAGACCAAGTCAAATCTTACTTCCTATGTGACGAAATAGGAATCGAAAAAGACATGTCAATTTAAATATTGGAATGACATGTCACATCAAGACTTAGTCTAAATCATCATATTTTCTTCCTCATCTTTCTCTTCTTCTAACTGAGCCTATTTGTTCAAAAATTCATGGAACTTACGGATTATACCTTGCATCTCATTTTCATCAGGCATAGTGGAATGATCACTCAAGACTTCACATGTTTCATGAGTGTCACTAGCATTACCGGGAAGATTTCTCAATATTTTTTTGAGTTTCCTTAGGACCTCCAAATAATTTTCAACCTTTACAAACTTGTCAATGACTTTCAATGCCAAATCTATGAGTTGGTTCATGCTGAATTGATTCTTGGATTTCATATTTGAAAAGATCATCAGCTGGTAGGATGCTCAAGTTTCCACCTGACACTTTTGCACAGATTTTAAGTAGTTCTTCTTCCAGGTCACTCTTGCCATCAATCAATTGATCTCTTGATTCTCTCAATTTACCGCAAGCTTCGTTGAGAATCTTTACCCTGAACCTGATGGCTTTGGTCAGCTGGAAATGCTTATCCGCATGTGGGATGACGCTTCTTCTACAAAGATGCGTGATGGGATTTTCTTCAGTACCTAGAGAGCTTCGAAATTCAAATCAAGGTGTCCCTGATCACTTGAGAGAAATCATCATCCATATTTGAGCCCCATCACTCTGTATAGTTCCCCAAATATTGATAAACTTCTACGGTGTCTTGAATCACTTCTTTCCCCTATATGGAATAATTGCCTTTGGGTCCATTCATCGACCACCCTGCCCCAATTACCCGGATTGCTCTTCTGAATGCTACAGGCACTCATGAGAATTCAAACCTCATAGGATCATTGTGAAGTTGGTACGGATTCTCATTGCATTGTGAGAGCTTAAGCAATAACTCAGTCAACTGCTCCACCTCATGTGGAATGGCTTAGGGAACTGTTGTCATTGCTTAGTATCCTATCAATTTCAACCATATTGGATGATTGCATAACTTCTCGTGCATCTTAGCTTGTGAAATCCTTACAAAGTAGTATAACTTGATATCTAGAGCTTCAACTTGTGAAGAATGTCCATCTAATAGTCAGTGTGCTGTTCATTATTAAAAATGCTTAGAATTCCTTTGTTAGTCACAAAAATACCAAAACATATGTCAAACTTGTGCTAATGAAGCTAGGCGACTAAAACCATTGGCACTGTTTATGGAGAGTCTGGGCCCATCTCTAGCAATAGAAGCCTTGAGTGAACTAAAATTATACGCTGGTATGGGTACAACCACCTGCCTTTTCCTTGGTAGTTTTCCAAAGTAATCAATGAGTTGTGCCATAATATGAGTTGCCATCTGACATTGAAGAAACATGTGCTGAGTAGGTTCATACATCTTAAGGTTGTAATTTGAGATCCACTGATGGAGTGAGAACAGTCACCACTATGGTAGCAAATGGTCATTGAAAAGAGTTGTCCGCAGTAGGGGGCATATTTGTAGTTGCTTATGTTTAACAAGCTAGAGGAAGGGGCTTGAAAGTTTTAAGTCAATTCTTGTTCATGCACCAAAGATGAATTGCATAGGGTGGCTTGTTCGGAGTTTTGAAGTGGTTGTCAAGTATTTGGTATGCTGAAGATACTGGACGTATAAAGCCCATAGCGTTGTAAGGTTGTCGGTAGTAAGTTTTTTTTGTGTTCAACAAGCCAGCAGGAATGATTTGAATTTCAGGGCCTATCTTACTTCTCTTGCACCAAAGATGATTGCATCCTATTTCCTGTGGTGGTTGTGAGTTTTGTTGCACATTCAAGATGTGGTCAATGCTGGAAGTAACACTCTGAAGGGGTTCCTTGAGGTAGTATCTTCTTCAAACAAGTGTGTCAATATTGATAGGAAATTTGGAAGAGCTTTTTTCCTTTTCCTTTATGGAAAGCCACTCTGTCTGAAGGTTGTCCACATTTGAAGAATTTTCTTATGTTGAAACTCATTCGCCAGAGGAATGGTTGAGATTTCAGGCCAATTCTTTCTACGCCAAAGATGATTTCATGTGGCCGATCTATCTTTAATGGAGTTATGTTGATTCACCGATAGACCAATCAATAGGTGGGAAGACATATTGATATTCATTCAATCCGAGGTAGTAGGAAGGGTCCAAACAACTTTCATTGTCAGTAGTACCTTCTGAAAGTATGTTAGTGAGTCTTGAGTATCAATGTTTCTCTGCAAGTTGTCAACCTGTTATGTGTCTTGCAATTGTTGGGCTAGATCAACCTCATCATGGAAGATCAGAGCCCAGTTGTCACGTTCTATCGCTGAGGATCCACTATAAATTGCAGAGTCTGCAACTATGACGTGAATCCACTCCATCATGAAAAACAAATTGATCTCTAGTGATTCAAATGCTTATAGGAGACTTGGATTGATAGCTCATGTCACAATGTTCTTGGCCTTCACCAAGATTGAACAAGTATACCTTCCAATAGAAATTGGGAAAGATATAGTGGCCTTGTGTTTACTCTGTTTGAATTTGTGAAAATCCAACAGAGTTACCTGACCAACTCCATTTATATTAGTTTGTCCCCTAGATATGTGGGTAAATGGACAGGATCTTTTTGGAAGGTTGGAGTACTGTGTTGATATGTCGAAACTCTTGAATTGCAAGAATACGTTATTTTTCAACCCCAGTTTGAAACTTCTAAGCCCATTTGCCTGTGCTTGATATAGACTCTCAATTGTTCCTCAGTTTCATGGTGATACTTGACCTACAAATGTTCTGGTATTTTTAATGTTCAAGGCCTCCATGTTACCCTTCTTAATTGGTCATTGTGACCATTTTCAAAGTTAACATGAGGAATATAATGATAATCTATGCTCCACTGTTTACCTGTTCCCATAAGAGTTCCTGAAAATATGAATGAGTTCATCATTTTATCCGCTTAAGCATAGGAGACAGAACCTGAGACAACATATAAATATGAACTGTTCCCGAGCATGGCCTCAAGAATGTTGTCATCTGCCTGGAAATGCTAAGCTCATTTGTTAGTCCAATTGGAGTACCCCAATGGATCCCCTGATTTTGGATTCTTCTTACATAATGATCATGCATTGGTACCTTCCATCCCTGGAAAACATTCGTATTTGGGGGGAATGTTGGAATTATCTAGTTAGCACTGACTCATACTGAGTAAATAGATATCATTGATTTAGTGTGAGTTTGTAGGTCACGTGAGTAGTAGTAACAACTCACTTAGGATAGGTATCAGTTGGGAGAGGATACCGGCTTGAGATTTGATTGTAGGAAAGATTCTTAAAGTTCAAGTCTATGACATAATCCTCCTAGTTTATTGAATCCCAATATCTTATTGAATAAACCTCTTGATCCCTATGACTGAAACTCTTCGTCTGTACAATCCTAAACAGCCAAAGGCAGCAAAGATCATACATGGCATCATCTACGAAAGGAAGGGAACCTCTGTTCCGATTTCCACTTTATTAATGACCTCACCCACCTGATTTTTCACAGAATGAGAAGCAAAGTCATAGTTTGAAGCATAGGCCCCTTTAAGATGAACTTAGGGCAATGAGCAGACATGGGGAAACCTGTTGCAAGAGGAAGACCACTTCCAACTACTAATTTCATCCATGGGGTCTGGGAAGAACTCTTGACTCTATTCCAAAAGTCTTCCATATCTATGTTTCTGAGCTCTATATCTCGAATGTCGTAATTGCAATCCATGTAGGAGGGAGACTCCACCTTCCTAAATTTGTACTTCATCCTCCCTTTTTTTCAGTCTTATCTTGTGATGAACCAGGATCCGACATGAGGAATTTCAAAGGAGGAATGAACTGATTACTTCTTTTTTTTAGAAAACTTAGGTTTGAGGACCCTC
>JAHRHJ020002161.1:0-14151 GCA_019776745.2 Taxus chinensis
ACTATTTCCAGGGGTGCAGCAATCTTCGCATCTCCTTTGATAAATTTTCTATAATCCCCTGTGTGGCCCAAGAATCCCCCCCCCCCCCCCCCCCCCCACCCCCCCCCCCAAATGTTTTTTTTTTTTTTTTGTTTGTTTTTTTAAAAACCCCCTTTACCCCCACCCCCCCCCCCCCCCACCCCCCCCCCCCCACCCACCACCCCCCCCCCCCCCCCCCCCCCCCCCCCCCACCCCCCCCCCCCCCCCCCCCCCCCCCCCCCCCCCCCCCCCCCCCCCCCCCCCCCCCCCCCCCCCCCCCCCCCCCCCCCCCCCCACCCCCCCCCCCCCACCCCCCCCCCCCCCCCCCCCCCCCCCCCCCACCCCACCCCGCCCCCCCCCCCCCCCCCCACCCACCCCCACCCCCCCACCCCCCCCCCCCCCCCCCCCCACCCCCCCCACCCCCCCCCACCCCCCCCCCCCCCCCCCCCCGCCCCCCCCCCTCCCCCCCCCCCCGCCCGCCCGATTTTTTTTTTTTTTTTTTTTTTTTTTTTTTTGTCAAAGAGGGTTTTTTGTTTTTTTTGAGAGGGAGTTTCACTCTCACTGCCCGAGCTAAAGTGCAGTGGTACCGATCTCGGCTCACTGCAACCTTTTCTATCCCAGGGTTCATTATATTCTCCTGCCTCAGCCTTACGAGTAGTTTATTGGATACAGGCGCCCGCCACCACGCCTGGCAAATTATGTAGTATTTTAGTGGAAACGGGGTTTCACCATGTTGCCTAAGTAATTTGGTCTCAATCTCCTGAGCTACAGTAAAAAAAAAAAAGGTATCGCCTTGGCCTCCCAAAGTGCTGGGATTACACGCGTGAAGCCATAAAGCTTAAACAAAATTTACCATAGTTTTGAATACAACAATTTGTAAAAAACAGATATAATAAGCAAATACAATGTTTTAGGGGTTTTTTTTTTATTTTTTTTTTGACGGAGCCATGGATAATGATTCATTAGGCTAGTTTGTACTAGATAATTCTATCTCAGCTCACTAAACTGTGCATTGTATTCGTTAGTTTGTTTTATTGCCATTATATATTGGCTTTGTTCCCAATTTATGTTTTTTTTTTTACAAAACGACAAAACAAATTTATGCCATCAAAGCTACCCCGATTTTCTATGGAAGTCAATTAATTAGGTTTTAATTATTTATTATTGAAGTATTCTTTAGAAAATATCCAGCTTAAGTGACAATTTTTGCTTTACTGAAGGCAATTATTATATATTAATAGTTTCTGTTAAGTGCAACTGGTGGTGATTAATATATGGAGATCTGGATGACGATAAGAGGTACTATAAACTCTTTTATTTTCACAAGTACTCCATATAAAATTAAAAAAATTCCGACAATATTTATAAAAAACTGTTACCGAAAATACTGTGTAAATCACGTAAATTTTTTCGTTTAGTATACTAACTTCACAATAAAATCTAGTATAACCATTTGTTACTTGATTTCTGCAAATTTAATGGTTAATAAAAACCTTCCGAATAGCCATTAAACCGAGAATCTCTCAAAATTCGTTGAGTGGATGAGCTTATCGTTGAAGCGTATCAACATAGATGATATTCAGAAATGTCCGTTGGTTCTAAAAATAAATATGTTGCCCATAACTTGATAAAAACTTACATAGATCTGTAATAATTGAGAGTTGATATAAAGCTTAATTCAATATACGTCAAGCGTAGTAAAATTCACACACATTTATTTTAATTTTGATAGAAATTTGAAATTAGCTTATAATTCAAAACTGAATATTAAAACTCCGCCTAATATGCAACTTTATATTGGACTTGGAAACCCTCTAAAGCTATAATAGATGTATATTTGCGGAGTATAGTACATTCTAAATGCTGAAAAGTTTTTTTTTTGTATTTTATTAAGTGTTAAATAATAAGTGTCAGCCCAATGGATTTCATAAAGAATTGATAAGAATGGCCTAAAGAATCCACCCATAAAATAAGAATCATAACAAAATAAATTTAATTAAACTGGTTACATGAGGTAAATGCATGATACAGCCCCTTAAAAGATGTCTTAATTTAAGTTGGTTTGGTTAGGTACACACGATGGTTGAATTGTAAAGACTATGATCTTACTTTAACTTTAAGATTTTAAATTGCCCCTAGGAAAAATGCAGTTTTGGAAGAAATTTTCTATAACCTTATTTGACTTAACATCCAAAAGTGCTCCAACTTTTGCATTATGAAGTTCATTGTGATTAAGTAAAGGATCAAATGAGTCTTTGACAGTCTAAAAAACAAAAAATAATCACATTAAGATAAAATTATAATATGCCAAATTTCTGGCAGGGTGATTGTGACACAATTTTCTATTTAGACTTTAGTTCATTGTGATCTAATTTTTTGCCGTTAAAAATGGACCTACGACTTATCAAAAGTTTTAATCACAATAAATATGATGCACTTTATTAGTGATGATTCTGAGGACTGCATCTAAATGCCAAAAATGGCTTTCCTCAGGTTAACAGAATCATTTCAAGAGTCATCTGGCAACTGCACTTATAGGTTGTGATCTACTCCAGTTATAACGCTCACTCTGTAATCTTTCATATCAACTATCGATTTCAGACTAATATCAGCTTTTTGTAGCCAATCAATATTATTTGGAAAATTTCGTCGTTTTACTTTAAAGAATGCGTTTAATAAGCATTCTGGTAAGAATAGCCTAGAGTTTAAGAATATAATTAATTATGGTTTTTATACTATGAAGAATATATTTAATTCATATTTAACTGAATTTCTATTAAAAATTATTTTACTCGATAAATAAAGAAACTAAAACTTGAGAAAATAAGAAATGGGATTATAATCTTAAACACTGATTCACTTATCCCTTCTTGCTGCCAAGACTTTTGAATTCCCAAGTCTTCATCTGAAAAACTAGCTCTTCAAGCCATTTGGTTCAGGGTATGGAGTTGTGCATGTGGATTTGAGACTTTTTTCCCTTTACGCTTTTGGGAAGTTTGTGAGATTTGAAAATACTAACTTGACCATGCATAAGATTGAATCAGAGATTCATTATAAGGAACAAAGCGATCGAATCGATTTTTATTATATTTGCAATGTAGCAATAATGTTTCTACGTAAATTCCCAACCCTTTGATCTCACAATAACTTTTACCGCCAACAAATATTACTGGATGTGCCTGGGTTGACTAATTTAGATTTTCAATTGTAGGTTTTGCGTTTATTTTAAAATATATTTGATTATTGAATCAAGATTGAATAAAGAATTCAGTTTAAAATAAAAAGTCTATTTTAAATAAGACTCATAATAAAAATTTAATTTAGATATGTAGAAAAAGATCAAATCCTTCGAATATTTCAATCTTTCCAGTTGCAAAATCAAGCTATATGTATTATAAATAATAAAAAGTGTTACCAATATTAGCTTTTCACATATACAATTTACAAATTCAAACCATCTATTATCTCTGTTCAAACTCTTAATGGAATATAATTACACATCTAAATAAATCAGAACTTATAATTATAAACCACAATTATATTTAAATATTTAACCGAGAAACTGCAAATTCCAAGTTTTTAATATAATAAATCTAAAACCATTGACTGAATTAAAAGATAAATCTTTGAATCTCTATAATAATGGAAGGCTTATCATTAAACAATCGCATAGACCAAGTAATGTCTTATCTATAGCACTGTTGCCAATATACTAAGTAGTTTATGTCTTTAATCGAAAATGCCTAGTTAAAATTGTCCCCCTAAATATGTATAAAATGCAATTTAATACTCGAGCAAACTGACATTACGGACCATATTAATTTAACAGGTTACGGTGAACTATGCCTTGAATCTTCAATACTTGTAAGTTATAAATATTCAAACATGATGAATGATTTTCAAAAATATTATAATAGAATACTTTAAATATATCTAAGAAGACATTTAAGTGGATAGTATCTTTGTATTACCCCTCTTTTTACTATAGTTGTTGCAAGGATGATCCAGATCCCATTGTTTATATTTGTTTATTATGTGGATCGCCTTATTTAAATTTTTTTTTTTTAAATCTTCAGCTCTCGCCCATGCAAAATGCAGCTAAGAAATTTGCAAGTTATTTGATACTTTTCAAGAAAATTAAAAGTGGCCTTAATTTTTAGATTAGTAGGCCTGTGAAACATTGTCTTTAACCAGTTTATTCTCAAATTTATTTCTTAACAGTGAAGGTGGTTCACTTTAATATCAATAACTAAGATTTAGACTAAATCTACGGGAACTCAATTTTTAGGGATAATCGCAATTGCATATATTACAAACATTCACCTCAACTGGTTAGGCATATCAGGGCAGATCATAAAATCAGTTCCTAATTTTAATCTTAAAAGATGCGCCTTTATTTTTAAAGTAGTTTTATTATATGAAGTTCTAAAGCGAAGAATAACGTTGTTAAGACCTCAAATCGTTACACTCGGCCTACTTTTCATGCCCTCTAATTCAGGGAGGAAAGCCTCTTTATTTTATAAAGAAATGACTTTAACGCTGAATTATTATTTAAAATAGTTATCTATGACAGAATTGCTAATCTGAAATAAAGTTATTATTTAAAATAAAATCTAATTAGAATAAAGAATTGTCCTTTAAAACAAAGCTTAAAAAGGTGGAATATTGCAATCATTAATTAAAACAAATATTATTATTTAATAAAAATTACTAGCTTAGAATAAAAATTAGAATAAAAAACTGGTTGCACATAGAATACCAGCTGATTTAGTACTTTTATTCCAATAAAAAATTCTCATTTAAAATACTCAGGAAGTCTTTTAGCTCATTAAAATTAGAACGAAGGTCTTATTATGCCATAAAATAAACAACGATTTAGACGATTTATCAACAATAAGAAGATACTAGGCTAGATGATAAAAGATGCAACACATTTAACGACATCAGGATTCATTAGCCAGAATAAAAGCTACCAAACTTCAAAACTATTGGGATTTCAGATGAATTATTATTTAAAATAAAGGGTTACAGTCAGAATAGTAGGTAATCACCTGAGACCATTTGATGGAAAGGTGTATTGCGGAACACTAGAAAGCAATTTGGCAGTTAGAATTTATTGTCCAATAAAAAAACATTGAACACAGAAGGTTTATGGACGACAACACGGAAAACTTAGCAAATAAAGACAGTATTAAAGGAAGATAATAACCCACGAATCTGTGACCAAACTGTAATGCTAACATAAAGCTTTGAATTAGTAGAAAAGGAACGGAAATGCAAAATGAAGATTTACTTCTTTTGAGAAGATACAGTATCTCATGCTGTCACCCAGGCATAACAATCCCAAGTGGGGTGATTATCTTAATCGATTTATATTATTAGAATTAAAAAGCTTAAGCAAAGAGTAGATTTGAAGCGCATTAATATCTAGCCTGAAAACATCAGCCAAACTAATAAAAATCAGTGTGGGATTACCGTAGAAATAGCAAATTTAATCTGCCGCCAATCAATATTTAGTAGAGCATGGGGATTCACCATTTGATTTATATAAGGAATAAAATACTTTAACTCTAAAAGAATTATGATTCGAATTTAAACTCAACAAAGTTCTTTTATAATTATTCGTTAGATGCTAAAGAATATCGTGAACCAAATGAAGCTATCATTTTTTAGGACATATCCCAAATATTCATTTTATATTTAGGCGGCCACATTGATCGATCCAAATCTTTTAACGTTTTTTAATAGGTACCCCTTTCATTATTAATTTTGTTAAAACAATGTATTAAACGATCGCAATTTTGAAATTCAAAATCGACTTTTTACATGATATATATTAATTCATTTGCTTCATGAATGCGCACAATAAAAACTAACCTGTGCATTTTAGTAGCTGCATTTTTGAAAATAAACTATCCTATGAAAAATCTTGACTTTTAAAGAAACTTTATTAAAGCAAATGACAAAATTCAGACCGCCTAAATTATTTTTAGCTCTGCATTTAAACAGCTTTTTACCTGAAATTAGCGAACCCCTCTGTTGCGCCTTTTTTTGTATCATCTAAAATAATTTATTACAGTAATTGTATATACGCTGATTTATTATATTGTACGGATAGCTTAGATAACAATTAATATATGTTATTGTATCAGCTTAAACGTCAAAGTTACTTAAAGTCGATTATTATAAGCTGAAAATATCGCAAAAAAATCATTCGGGTTAAGTCACTTTCTAATGTTATTTAACACGTCATTCAGATTAATTGAGAGCAAGCTTTCCACTTATTTTATTCTGCATTTTTTTCAGCAACGTTTTATTTTTTTTTTTTTTTTTTTTTTTTCTTTTTGGGCTGAATTTTTCATGTTTGATCATTCCCAGGCACCCCAAGTCAATCTTTATCTTTTTACCTATTGATTTACAATTTGTCCCCTAGTGTGATTTAGGAAATTCTATTCATTCCCCTAGTGATTTTTAGGAGTGCCAAAATATACTCATCTTTTGGTGTATTGGAAGGGCTATCACTGGCCTTCGGACTGACCAAACAACTTGGAGTGGAAACAGAAGGGTAAATTAAACATGGATTGAATTGAATACCTTAAAAATCATTGAAATATTTTGGAAGGCTTTGATAAGTTTTGAAAGACGTGTAGCAGTCTGAGTGGAAACATGGTTCACACTCTAGGCATTTTTTTTTTTTTAGTTTTTATTTATTTCTGTTGTTCATGTTGATGTCGTTGTATTCTTCCAATCATTTACTGACATAATATTTTTCAGTGTCATTCTAAACCATGGCTATGTCCTAGTGCAATATGCAATGGCTCTAGGAGAATTAGTTCATACTTTTAGTCTATTGGGGGGTGCTTATTTTAGTGCAGTCTATGGAGTGCGTAAAATCTATGGAAATTAATAAAGTCTACGGAATTCAAATAGCGTGTAATGAAAGGAATTTTAGCAGCCCACTAATCTTCTCACTATAATAAAATATGCACCCACTTAATCTTAACAGATTAAATCACAACTGAATAAATGAATTTTTATTAGAAAGCAAGACTATTCAGAACTGATTTGCATAACAAAGCATCTCTCTAAGTGAAAGTTGGTAATGGAGAAAGCAGAGATCGTTAATCAAAGGCATGCATGTAAAACTCATCAATGATAATTGCAGAAACTAATCGAAGGACTATATGCATGCAACTCAACGTAACCTCTATCTCCTCAGTTGATGGGCCCTTGCTCTTCCTCTAGATAGAGTGATCAACAACTTCTGATTCTCAAAATGCCATGGCTTCATTAACTCGAAATAGTTTCATAACACATCAAAACACAATCTAGAAACAGTATGTAGATAATCTCTTCAATAATCAAAAAGTGTACTACCAGTTTTGAACACAAAGTCTCATATAGATAATGTTGGTTCCAAGATCCGCCAATTCATGTGACTTAAACATTGTCGCATCAAATATAAATTAAACTCATTATTCCCTATGGGCCTTAGAAGCACACCCACAGATATGGTTAATTTTGATGGTGAACCATGTCTTAGCTGCATACTTTGAACCAGGCTTTCTTTCCACCAATTTTTGTAACTTCCATCATCCTACACACATCATCACATTGATCTCATAAAGAAGTTAGTATGCGTTCTGTGATAACTGGTTTTCATAAATAATAGCAAGAAAATTCATCAACCTACTAAGAATAACACACAACAACATCCCCATATAATAATAGTCATATCAAAGAGTATTTCCAGTCTGAATAAATGATCTACTGAGCCAAACAATGCACTCATCATTTTCCCCCAATTTACCTTTTGCATGTCCCAATGCAACTCATCGCCCCGAGCTCCGCCTTCCATGTTGTTTCATGCCATGTCATACTCCTTGAATGATTCAGTGTATTTCTTTTGGTATTCTTGCAGCCTTGATATTGGAGGTAATTTCCACCTAGGTAGTGAAACTATCATTGGGACTATGTTGCATTGTCACCAGGTCATTAGAAGGGCTCAGAGGAGTGGTGGGCGTACTTGGAGTCCTTCCTTCATCATGTATTTCTGGCTATTGTTTTCTCTATATTTGGTTTGACACTGGTGATGAGGGCATCACCCCTGCGCATGCTCCAGCTCAAATTCTGGGGGAGAGAGAACCTCCCTACATTTCAAAGGTAGGCTTAAAGTTCCATCTCCCTATCACAGCTTGCCAAATTCAGCCCCCAAAATTTCTCCTGACTATAATTTTCAATATCAATACCACACTGAGCAATCGAGAAGTATTGGCACCTCACCCTTGCCTGATAGTAATGATCCAAAAATTTCCACAGGGGTGACATCTGGCATAAAAAAATAAAGAAAAAAAAAAGAAACACCCGAAAAAAAACCCTCACAAACTTAAAAAACGAACATAGCTTCACGCAAAGACGCAGACGAACACGTCGCACAACCACCGCACACACAGCCACCCCCCCGCATGCGTTGGGCGATGTGACCTCCCTGGACTAAGTTGTGTTCTTGGAATATTTTTTGCTGCCTCCACAGTATCTGATTCCGCAATACAACTGACGCTGTACTTTGAAACTCACCCAAAATAGGTTGACTCCAGGAATCAGGGACATTGGTCACATATGTTTATTAGATAAAATTCATAGAGCAATTTTTTAATTTTAGCGCACTACACTTGTAAACTGATAAAAAACTAGGGCCATCTAGAATTTCGTGAGGGGCTTGAGAACACAATTAAAATAACTGCCAAGAATAAAAAAATTCTTGGACATACATGTTGTATACTGAGGAGGGTTTCTTACAGGATAGTAGTTTTGATGCCAAGGACCAAACAGAGTCTCATATAGATGTTATTTTTGTTCTTCCTCTTCCATAGATTCTTTTTCTTTTTTTTATTTTTGACTTTCCTTTCCGCCAATTCCCTTTCCTAAAGGGACAATAGTGGTAAACTATTTCAAGAGGGTAATACTCTTATCACGCGATCATTTTAACACTTACTTCAACTATAGGCAGCATCTCTGAACTTTTTCTACTTCTTTTTCTAGTGTCATTCATCTGTAATAAAAGGGTGGTTCTTCCATACCTTGTACTGATATTTTAGCAATGGATTTCCTCCAAATAGTGTGAGAAGGGTGCCACTTTGGGTGTCAGAATTTTATGAGTTACATGTGAATTTCTGTAGATGAGGAATAGTAGATATGGAGTAGCCAGTCTCCTACATATCAGTTCTCCTGAATGTGGGTGGTATAATTATGCAGACTTTAATTGGAAACCTCCTGTCTACAAAAATAGCTAACCATGACAGAGAGGGACAGGGAAAAGGGAGAGAAAAGGGGCGAGACAGAGAGAGGGGAAGAGGAAGAGTGGACGAATAGGTACAGGGGTAGAAGCGGAAATCGACCGTAGTTGCCTTAGATGAAGATGGGGCCATGTGACACTTGCCTTTTGAATAGAAATGGATGGGGATGGCCTCAGATACAAACTTTTTTGGCACTCAGGAACATCAACTACCTCTGCTTGGCGTATGTGAAGGGAAAGGGCCCCGATGCAAGGGTATGTCCGATGTGTAGAAATAGAGACTAGATTTTATTGCTTTGGCCTATAACCTTCGCACTAGCACTCCCTCAAGCCTCCACTTTGGTCGAAAGAAGACTTGTGTGGAACACAACAGATGAATCAACCCCAGGTGCTTAATCATAGACTTTGCCTCCCCTGGACCGGTGTTTTTGGCATAACTTTAATGATGGAGTCTGCAAGGTACTCTGGCAGATTACCTGAAGGCCTAGTTGACATGTCCCCCTTTTGAAGAGACTAAGACAGTAGATGTAACAATAAGCGCAAGAGGGACGGGGAGATAAATAACCAAAAGCTAAGGTATGGCAGGACAGCTGGGCATGAGGGAAAGAAGAACGGTTGCAAAACAAAAAAGAAGAGCTAGAAAACAACGAAAAGAAGAGAGGAAGTACCGGGTGTGAGAAGCTTAATGGGGCGCGTGGATGGGGTGTGTGGGGTGGTGGTGGAGGGTTGGGGGGTGGTGGGTGTGGGGTGGTGGTGTTGGACCGGAATGAGTGTGGGATTCGAGCTGAAGGGAAGAATATCAATAGGAAAAGAGAGTATGGAAGAGCAGGAAAGTAAACATTGGGCGCGGAAAGGCGCAGGAGAACGAAAAAATGAAATAAAGTGACTGAGTATTTTGAGTGTCATCACCATCCAGAACAAGAGCCTGGCCGTTGCATATGAAATACCGATTGACCCATTTTCACAATCTCAACCCTAGATTCTAGGGTAAACTGTAATCTTAACACCCTTCTGGACACCGTAATGAGTCATGATGACCTCCGTGGAGTGGCCCTCTCCCTTTTTGTGGTACTAAAGCAATCAGACTTTGCAAAGTGGCATTTTTCTAACTTTAAACTGAAGTTTGGCAAGTCAGACAGGTCAGAAAGAACCTAACTGGTAATTTCAACTTTTCGTCCACCAACTTGTGAGTAGGTGGACTCAAAATTATTCAAGAACTCTTCCATAATGCCCTCATCAAAACCTTCAAATTGCTAAATGAAATCCAACCATCCAAAATCAATGAAAATACCTTGAAAGGCGGCATTCCGGAGGCAAGGCGTCAGTGAATTAGGTTCTGATGTCTTTCAGGTCCCAGGCTAAGCCAAAAAAGTGAAAATACATGGTGTGAAAACTAAGCAGAGTGTTTCTTCCACTTCCCGTCTAGTGTTCTGATAAAACCAGTTCGTGATTGATGTGGGCAATACACAATGGGAAGCGCGGTTGTAGAAGCATTAAATTTAAAATGACACCGTATTCCTTAGGTAGTGTAACATCAAGTCAAGGTGATGGTGAAAAAATAGTGATGAGACCGGCCACCCATGTGAGATTAAGATTTTTTCAGCGGCACATATCCCATTTTTGACGAGCAAGTGCCACCTGTCCTAATGTTAGAGAGTGCAACACATCAAGGCATGTTGTGATTTATGAGCCATTACTCCTTTCATGTCCTCATTCATAGAGCCAAATTTGGAAAGAGATCCATAATTACCATAGCAAATCTTTCAATTAATGCGTCATAATGACAAATGAATACATGGGGAAATGTTTCACGTAGAAAATCATTAGCAATAAAATGTACTTACCCCATCCACATTTAAATTAGCCGATATCCGTAATTCTACACCCCTACAATTTGGGACGAAACTGATTAAGCGGCAGTAGAATAATGAAAATTTCTACATTTATTGAAATTACAATAAAAATATGCTACCTAATGGAAGAAGATCGAATGAATGGGACATCTTCCTTTATTTGAATTTGCAAGAGATTGATTAAATCCTGTGTGAGAGGAAAGGCCGCCTCATAATGCATGTCTATTCATAACAGAATGTTATCCGATGAAATCTTCTTATCCAACGGTTGGTGATAAACTGGAGCCTATGGCCCATGATTCGCCAGACGAGTCTGTTTGTCTCCATCTCGGTATTAATCAAACAGAGCCATTATCAAACACTTTATTTAACTGATAGGGACCCTAACCAATGTGTACGTAACTTGCCTTTAAAAAACTGTTGATAGTGTGAATCAAAGGTAAAACGCCACTGTCCTTCAGGAAAATTATTTTTTTTTTATGTGAGCTCATGCAATTTTTGTCTATGATTGCTATTGAATTTTGATCTGTTTTGTGCTCCATCCGCATTTCATCTATTCATTCATTCAGTCAACTGCAACACTCATATCACAAGTGTGCTTTCATCCAAATCAACCCAAACTTCCAATGTTGTTCTCCAGGTGTGCAACTCGAACTCACCAGGTAACAATGGTTCTTCCCAAAGACTAGCTCATAGAGGAGAGAAGAACCAGTACTATTTTCTAGGTCAATGTTGTAAGGCCCATGGCTCAGAATATTGGTACCGCCAGTTTCTTTCTATCAGGCATTGACCACCTTAGTTAGAATATTCTTGAGTTCTCGAAAATTGGTTACCCCTCCCTTACCCATTGGATTGGGGGTGATATGGTGATGATTTCCGTGTCTAATTATCTATAGATTCCAATAAGAAGCTTCAATCATATTTGAAACAATTGAGGACTGATCAATACTTGCCCTTGGTGCTCAAATCGAATTAATATCCGGTTGTAAGGAAAATCACACATCATCTTCATTGGTAGGATGCATAGCTTGAACTTCAGCCCATTTGGTGACATAGTCCATGCATACCAAAGAGAACTCACTTCCTCCCGAAAATGGAGATCAAATGGTCCAACAAAATCAATACCCATTTCTCAATGGTCGTAGAACACTGAGGGTTCAGAGCATTTTCGTAGAAGTGTAGATTTTTTCCATTTTGTTGGCATGCATCACAGCTACCTACACATACTTTTTTTACAGTCTATGGAGGGAAGGCCAATAGTACCCTGCGCCAATGATTTTGTGAATTTTTCGTTTCACTGAATATGTCCACCTCCGGCTCATCATGACATTCTCGCCGTATGTCATGTACCTCATCCTCTCGAACCACCTGCGAAGAACTCATGTCAGGACAAACAGTTAAATAAAATCCATTACAACCATTTATATGTTTTCACACTATTTCTAACCAATCGCCGTTCCTTCCTTATGAGTAAAAAGGGTAGGAAACTTCTGTTGTTAATATTCATTAGATTAGCAACCAGGGAGTCTTAGTAAGATAGAAACAAGTTTCATTGGAAAATGGTCTTTGGACTGGCTTCGTCAATCACATGAACCATTTATTCTGGAAATACGATCAGCAACAACGTTATAGATTTCCCAGGCTTATATCTAATAGTGAGATTGAATTCTTGCAACAAGAGTAACCAGCGAATGGGAGCCTTCCACTAATCAGTAACTGGTTTGTTAAATCAAATATCGCAGGTAGAGAGAGTGGTCATGTAAACAAAATTTATATCCAGTGATGTAATGATTAAAATTATTCAAGCATATACAATAGTCCAAACACTCTTTTTCTGTAGTAGTGTAATTCTTTCGTAGGAGTCATATTTTTGTTGATAAATAAATTGCATACATATGATCTTCTGATCTTTTTGTCCAAGGACACACCCATGCTGTAGTGAACGTCATTGGTGGTATGGAAAGGTTGTCCCCAGTCCAGGGCACGTCAGACAGGGACTGTTTGTTCTCTTTCTTTGATAGAATCAAATCGGTTGACACTGGGGAGAGGGAGGGGGGACGCGGATTTCAAAAACACAATCTTTGGTTAGCAATGCAAACATTAGGGGCGGGTAATTTGCTAAAATCTTTTATGAATCATGGTAATAACCTGCATGGCCAAGGAAACTTTTTGATGTCAGTCCTGATTAGCTGGTGTAGTAATGGGTGATTACTGTATCTTTTTGGATCCGCCTATATACCTACCTGGGCCAAACATGGTGACCAAGACAATTCATTATCAACCATCATTAGACATTTTTCATGACTCAGAGATATGTTTTAGGGTTGTTTTCCCATCGACTGAGTACTTTCTCAAGAATATTCAAAGATTCTTCAAAACTGGATCCATGGATATTGAAATCTCCATGTAACTCAACCATTCGTTCGCAAGATTGCAAAAATGCCAAGACGCCCACTAAAATGTAGCAGGGGATTAACAAAGCCCAAAGGTAAGACTCTTTAAGAGAATGTCCCCAAGGGAACGTAAAATGTCCTTATCTGATAAGCAAGGGAAATACTAATTTGATTATACCCACTAAACCCATCCAGAAAGAGAAATATTTCTTACAGCCAATTGTCCAGGACTTGGTCAATGAAAGGCAGGGGAAATAACTTTACTTGGTGGATTTATTAAGTTCCATGTAATCAACACATTTCACCACTTACCATTTCTTCTTAGGGGACAATAACTAATGGGACAACCCCCTGACTATCAGATATGATATATGAACCTACCTTTAGGAGCTTTTCGATCTCAATTTTGACTATGTCTCTCAAATGCTGGATTAATTCCTTCGTTGCGGCTGCTTTAGGTTTTTACGTCATCAGTGTAAATATGTGTGTAACAATGCTAGTATGAATCCTTTCATATCCGTGTAATCCCAAGCAAAAGCATGAGAATGTTTTTTTCAAACCTCAAGCACCCTAGCCTCTGATTGTCCTCCAG
>JAHRHJ020002162.1:0-14145 GCA_019776745.2 Taxus chinensis
GGAATGAGTCATAGAATGAGTGCATATCAATGGTTACTTATGCTCCACTAGGTAGAGGTGAGAGGGCACTAAAGATGTTGGCCATGGCTGAGGAACTTGGTGAAGAAACCTGAATCAAAGGAGGTTGAATGGAGGGAGGTAATGATTCTGAAATTAGAGCTTGAGAGATAAGAGGAAGACTTACCTCTCTGATGAACTGTCAACCAAAAGGGGAATGAAAGGTTGACCAACCTCTTATCCTGAAGGAAGATTTCCTAATTCTGGTGGTAGAGGTGAATCAAGAACCTCAACTGTTTATGGGAGAGTGGCCACTGATGTTTTCCCTTGATCTTCTCCCTTTTTGAAAAACTTAACCTTTATTAGCCTCTTGGAAGGGTTCTTATCCTTTTCCTTTTTTCCCTTAGAGGTTCCCACTTCCAAAGTAGCTATCTTTGAAAAAATACCTTCTTTATAACTCATTCCCCAAGAAATGAACCACGCCTTAGTATGAGAAAGAATTTGAGAAACTCTTCCTATGATAGAATATTTCTCAGCAATGGACAAATCAATTGCTAGGAATAAATATTGTTCTTCATTCAGCCCATCATACAAGGTGACAAGGACACTCTCCTTATCTATTGTGCCTTCTTGAATGTCAAATAAATCAAACATCTATATTTCTTCAATTTTCAACCTTCTATTGTCCTTTCTTTAGATGGTAACTTCATCCCGAAGTTCAACCCAAATGTCTTCTACGTTGGGCACATGTAGATATAAGGTCTCGTACAACTTAAGGACACCTTAGAAATTAAATCCATCTTTGCTGCTTCATATTCACCAAACCCTAAACCTAAAACCCTAAAACCCAAAACCCTAAACCCTAAACAATAAACCCTAAACCCTTAACACTAAAACCTAAATCTTAAATATTAAATCCTAAACCCTAAACCGTAAACCGTTATCCCTAAAGACTAAACCCTAAATACTTAAATATAAACCCTAAACCCTATACCCTATACCCTATATCCTATATTAGTATCCCTAAACCTTAAACCCTTAACCCTTAAACCTTAACCCTCAATAATAAACCCTAAACCCCAAACACCTATCACTAAAACAAAAACCGTAAAACCAAAACCTTTAGCCATAAACGCTAAACAAGAAACTCTAAGTGTTAAATCCTAAACACTAAACACTAAATCATAAATCCTAAACCCTATATCAAAATTCCTTATACCTAAACCCTAAACCCTAAACCATAAACCATTAACCCTAACCCATAAACCCTAAACCCTAAACCTTAAATCCTAAACCCTAAACCATAAACCTTAAATCCTAAATCCTAAAGCCTAAGTCCTAAACCCTAAACTCTTATCCCTAAATACTAAACCTTAAATCCTAAACCATAAACCCTAAGCCCTAAAATGTAATCCTTAAACCTTAAACCCTAAGACCTAAACCCTAAACCCTAAACCCTAAAACTTAACTCTAAAACCTAAACCCTAAACCCTAAATCTTGAGCCCTAAACCCTAAATCCTAACCCCTAAACACTAAAATCCAAACCCTAAATTGTGAGCCCTAAATTCTAAACTAAACCTTAAACACTAAACCCAAAACACTAAACACTAAACCCTAAAACCCTAAAAAATAAACACTAAAATATAAATCCTAAACACTAAAACATAGACCGTAAACCCACTGAGCCCTAAACCGTAAACCCTTGACCATGAACCCTAAACGTTATACATGAAACCCCTAAACCTTAAGAAGTAAACCCTAAACCATAAACCCCAAACACTAAATATTAAACCCTAAACCCTAAATGCTAAACCTAAAACCATAAACCCTAAATCCTAAACTCTAAATCCAAAACCCAAAACCCTAAATCTTGAGCCCTAAACCCTGAACCCTAAACCTTAAACCCTAACCACTAAACCTTATGCCCTAAACCCTATATTGTAAAACCTTATCCAAAAATCCTATATCCTAAACCCTAAAAACTAAACCCTGAACCCTGAACCCTGAACCCTAAACACTAAAACCTAAGCCCTTATCCCTAAACCATTAACCCTAAACACTAAACACTAAACAATAAACCCTTAGCCCTAAACCCTAAACACTAAACCCTAAAAAATAAATTCTAAACACTAAAACGTAAACTCTAAACCAACTAAACCCTAAACCTATAGCGTTAAACCCTAAAACCTAAACCTTGAGCCCTAAACCCTAAACCACAAACCCCTTACCCTAAATATTAAACGCTAATCTCTAAAAACTAAATTTTAATCCATAAACCCTAAACACTGAGATCTAAGCACTAAACCCTAAACCGTAGACCCTTAGACCTAAAATATAAACCCTAAAAACCTATCCCTAAACCCTAACCCCTAAAATCTAAACCCTAAACACTAAACCCTAAACCCTGTAAAACCTAAAACGCTAAACTCTAAACCCTCAACCCAAAACCATAACACTTAAACCCTAATCTCTAAGCCCTAAATCCTAAATTCTAAACCTTAAACACTAAACTATAAATAATAAACCCCCTAAACCCTAAATTCTATACCCTAATCCCTAAACCCTAAATCCAAAATCCTAAACACTAATCCATAAATCATAAAGTCTGATCCCTAAACCATATACTGTAAAATCCCACACATAAAACATAAACCTTTATCCCTAAACAATAATCCCTAAACCCATGAGCCCTAAATTGTGAACCCATAAACCCTAAACTCTAAACCCTAAACCCTAAACCTTGATCCCTAAACCCTAGTCCATAAACCCTAAAACCTAAAAACTAAACCCTAAACATTGGGACCTAAACAATAAACCCAAATTCCTAACCCCTTAACACTAAACCCTAAACCACAAACCACAAACCCTAAATTTTGAGCCCTAAATCCTAAGCACTAAACCCTAACAGCTAAACTCTATACACTAAACAATAAACCTTGAGCCCTAACCCCTAAACCTTAAACACTAAACCCTAAATTGTAAATCCTAAACACTAAAACCTAAACGTTAAACAAACTAAACCCTAAACCCTAAACCCTCAGCCATAAACCTCAAACCTAAAACTCTAAACAATAAACCTTGAGAAGTAAACCATAAACCCTAAAACCCAAAAAACTAAATATTAAACCCTAAACCCTAAATATAAAATGCTAAACATTGAACCATAAACACGAAACCCTAAACCTTAAACCCTAAACCCTAAACCCTAAATCCTAAATTACAAACCCTAAAACCTAAACATTAAACCCTAAACCCACAACCCTAAACCCTGAACCCTAAAACCTAAAACCTAAACATTATACCCTAAACCCTAAACCCTATTCCCTAAACCCTAAACCCTAATTCCTATACTATAAAACCTTAACCCTAATCCCTAAATCCTAAACCCTAAACACTAAACCCTAAACCCTAAACCCTAAATATAAATTGCTAAACATTAAACCATAAACATAAACCCTAAACCTTAAACCCTAAACCCTAAACCCTAAATCCTAAATTATAAACCCTAAACCCTAAACATTAAACCCTAAACCCACAACCCTAAACCATGAGCCCTAAAACCTAAAACCTAAACCTTATACCCTAACCACTAAACCCTATTCCCTAAACCCTAAACCCTAAATCCTATACTATAAAACCTTAACCCTAATCCCTAAATCCTAAACCCTAAACACTAAACCCTAAAACCTAAACCCTAAACACTAAACACTAAACCATAAACCCTAAAATCTTATCCCTAAACCCTAAATCCTAAATTGTTAGCCCTAAATCCTAATCACTAAACCTTAAATACTAAACCCTAAAAAATAAGCCCTAAAAACCTAAAAACTAAACCATAAACCATAAATCCTAAATAATAAAACCTAAATTGTAATCACACTAAAACATAAAACCTCAGCCTTAAACCCTAAACCCTAAACCCTAAACGCTAAAACCTAAACCCTAAGCTGAAAATGCTAAACCCTAAGTCTTAAACCCTAAACCCTAAGTCCTAAACAAAAAATCCATAGCCCTAAAATGTAAACCCTGATCCCTAAACCCTAAACTATAAACCCTAAATCCTTAGCCCTAAACCCTAAACCCTAAACCCTAAATCCTAAATTCTAAATCGTAATTCCTAAAACCTAAACCCTAAAACTTGATCCCTAAACACTAAACCCTAAAAACTAAAATATAAACGCAAAACCCTAAACCTTCAACTGTAAATAGTGAAACCTAAACCTTGATCCCTAAACCGTAAACACCCTAAATAATAAACATTAAACCCTATACCCTATATCTTATATTAATATCCTAAAACCATAAACCCTTAACCTATAACCATTAATCCTTAACCCTAAACCCTAAACACATATCCCTAAAATAAAAATCCTAAACCCTTAGCAATAAACCCTAAATAGGAAACTTTAAGAACAAAATCCTAAACCCTAAATCAAAAATCCTTATCCCTAAACCCTAAAACCTAAATCATAAACCCTAAAATCTAAACCCTAAACCCTAAGCCCTAAACATTAAACACTAAATCCTAAACACTCAAACCTAAATCCTAAACCCTAAACCCTAAAAATAGAACCCTAATCATAAAACCCTTAAACCCTAAACCCTAAACCCTTAGCCCTAAACCCCAAACCCTAAACCATAAACCATAAACAATAAATCATAAACACTAATCCCTAACCTATAATCACTTATCGCTAAACCTTAAACCTTGAGAACTAAACCCTAAACCCTAAAAATAAAATTATAAACTCTAAATCCTAAAAACTCAATCCTAAACCCTACACCCTAGACCCTGAACCCTAAAACCTAAACCATAAACCCTAAACCCTAAACACTAAACCCTAGGCCCTAAACCCTAAACCATAAACCCTAAACACTAAACCATAAACTATAAATCCTAAAAAATAAAACCTAAACCGTAAACCCACTAAACCATAAACACTCATCCATGAACCCTATACCTTGAGAAGTAAATCCTAAACCCTAAAACCCAAACATTAAATATTAAACCCTAAACCCTAAATTGTGAGCCCTAAATCCTAAACACTAAACCCTAAAAACTAAACCCTAAACTGTGAGTCCTAAACGTTAAACAATAAACCATGAACCATAAATCGTAAACACTAAAACCTAAATTGTAAACACCTTAAACCCTTAACCCTCAACCCTAAACCCCAAACACTAAATATTAAACCCTAAACCTTAAACATTGAGCTCTACACACTAAACACTAAATTATAGAACCTTCAAACTAAATTCTAAACCCTAACCCCCTAGCCTTAAACCCTAAACCCTAAACTCTAAACCTAGAACACTAAAACTTGAACCCAGTAAAACTTGAACCCCCTAAACCCTAAACCCTAAAATCTAAGCCCTAAACCATAAATTTTAAACCCTAAACACTAAAATTTAAATCATAAACCCTCTTAACCATAAACCCTTACCCCTAAACCCTAATCCCTAAAACATAAAACAAAAACCTTGAAAACTAAAGCCCAAACCCTAGTACTTAAAACCTAAACCCCAAACCCAAAACCCTAAGCCCTAAACTATAATCCATTATCCTTAAACCATAAATCCTAAACCTTGAGACTTGAATCCTAAGCCCTAAGCCCTAAAAAATAAACCAATATCCCTAAACTATAAACCCTGAGCTCTAAACCCTATACCTTAAACCCTAAATAGTAAACCCTAAATCCTTAGCCCTAAAGCCTAATCTCTAAGCTCTAAACCCTAAACCCTAAACCCTAAACTCTAAACCCTAAACCCTAAACCTTAAATCCTAAATCCTAAAACCTACACCCTAAACCCTTATCCCTAAAGACTAAACCCTAAATACTAAAATATAAACCTAAACACTAAACCCTAAACCTTAAACTGTAAACCATGAAACACAAACCTTGATCCTTAAACCCTAAACACCCTAAACCCTAAACATTAAACCCTATACCACATATCCTATATTCTTATCCCTAAATCCTAAACCTTAACCCTTAACCCTTAACCTTCAACACTAAACCCTATACCCTAAAAACCTATCCATGAAAAAAAACCATAAACCATAAACCATTAGCCATAAAACCTAAACAAGAAACTCTAAGTGCTAAATCCTAAACCCTAAATCATAAATTCTAAAACCTAACTCGTAAATCCTAAACCCTAAACCCTTAACTCTAAACCCTTATAAGACTGCTCCAATTGATCCCTTGTTTTTTCTTCTTTATAATGACCATGAATTGATACATCCATCCTTGGAAGTCTCTTGACTCGAGGATTCCAAATACTTGACTTAGCAGGGTGATAATATCACTAATTTCAAGGATTAAATCAATCCTGGGGACAAACTTGGGAAACCTAGAGATGGCTGGCTTGGCCTTGATCAAGAACTTTTCATTCACATGTCTGATGCAGTCTTCTTGATCTTTGTCCCAGGATTTTTGTGCTGACTTAATATCTACATTAACATATTCCTCTGAGTTGGGTAATCTTAAGAGGTCATCAAAGTAACCCTTGTTTAACTTCACTATGACTTTTCCTACTTGATTTTTCACTAAGTGAGAATCTGAGTCATAATTGGAAGCACAGGACAGAATGAACTCAAGGCATTCAGTAGACATTTGGAATCCTACTGCAATAGGGAGGCCACTACTAGTTATTAACTTCATCTAGGGAGTCTGAGATGAATCCTTGGTTTTGTTCCAAAAGTCCTCCATGTCTATGTTACCAAGCTAAATGTCTTAGATGTGGTAATTATAGTCTATGTAGGAAGGGGAATCCAGGTGCATTCCTAGTACGAGGTAATTCTAATCAGGCACTAATCTGCCAAATAAATCAACCTTGGAGGAATCCACGATATGGAAATCAAATATACGTTCCCAACTAGAAAGAATGCCTAGATGGCATACTGAGTGACCCATCTACCCTTGCTATTTGCTTCCTCATGCAACCCTCTCTTCTACCTACCACAGTGTAAGTCAGGCACTTTGAGTTCCAGTTCAGAAAAATTCGTGAAACATAGGACATTGGATTGGTGCTATTCCTTACAACATAGCCTCATAGTCAATATCATTGTGCCAATGATGCACATGCCCAAGCCTACATGGTAGAAAGTGCCCCTTAGGTGGTGTTGAAAACTCTACGGAACCTGACACAAGCAGAAGTCAGAGGATGTTAGACAATCTGTGAAACCTGATATAAGCAGAAGTTGAGAGGTGTTGAGAACTTGGAGAAACTCAATACAAGTTGAGAAACAAATAGTGTTACACACTCTAAGTTGCAAACCTGAATACTAGAGGGATATGTGAAGATAATGTTAGAGTCTAACGTGTAGGTCACAATCCTAGAAACAAAGGTGTCAGGTTTCTTGGATGTCAGAACAGGTAAACTATCTGCCAAGCTTGTAAGTTAGGTTTTATAATTATTATAAAAAACCACAAGAGTATATCCCTGGAAGTAAATAAGATCTCACACAAGATGAATTCTTTAAAGAAGTGGCATGATGGGAATTCAAAAAAAGCTTCAGCTAAAGCAATCCTAAACCTCCATGCCTGGAGGATAGAAAAAGAAAGGAGGAAACACATTGAATGCCCCAATACTGCACAAGTCAACAGGTCTTCCATTTAGCATTGTGGACACAAAAATATAAGAAGAGAAAGATGAACCTGGTCAATATCGTGCTCATCCAACTATTCAAAAACTATGCACTATTCAAAAAATTGTCAAAGATGGATCACGAAATCAATCAAGAGGTTTAGTTAGGTTTGGAGGTTAGAGGAGCATGTACGAATAACCCACGTAACAAAAATATGTCAAGTAAAAATAATGTGTAAAATCCCACCCTATCTATATGTCCTTGTTCATAGGAAGACATCTTGTCCATACATTTCATCTATATTCTTGGGCGCTAGTAACCGATAACTGTTATACCCAATGAAGATAGTTAGTCATCCTTAGGTCTTAGGTGTAGCCCCTCGATACTAAAGGATTTCTTATCAACTTGATGGTTTTGGGAACTATCACTGCCCTATGAATCATGCAAGGATCTTGAGCTAACCCTCCATGCATGTTATCAAGTCCTGAAAACCATAATTCAAGATGTGCCTATGTATTGACCTACCTCAGGTTTTTTTTACCTAGTGTCTATCAAGCATAACTTATTGCTAAAGTGGGTGGTTACAATGTCTTCTGATTGGTCTCATATGTTACTACACTGACAAAATATGTACCTGGTTTACCATACAAGATGAGACTATATTTTCCTGAATCATGTAAGAGTCATATGTCCCATGTCCCCTCTCCAATCTGAATTATTAAAATCTCAAGTAAGAGGCCAACATCAGGGGATTCCTGAAGAGCATCCTCTTCTTAGCCTCTGTTCCTAATCTAGTACTTGAAATGAGTGGGAAAAGATGCACCATAACATTTAACCCATGTGCTAAAGAACCTGGAAGCCTATGAAACTGGTCATGGTACTTACTCCATAAACTTCTAAGACCTAATTTTTGCCATACACGTGCACTCAAGAAAGACATAGGTTTAACCCTTGGTCTATGAAAGTACTATACCTTGATGGCTAAACCTAAAACCCAGAAAAGGTAAACGGGATAGGGGGTTCGATTCTAAATTATACTCCCAAGGACCCCTGAGCCCTAAACCCTATTCTTCATGCAAAGGTTATAGTTTGCATGTTCTAAACAATGTGGCAGAGTATGAAGCACTAGTGCATGGCCTACTTATTACCCTGAAACCCTAGAAGATCAAGGAGCTACTAAATATTTAGGGACATAGAATTGGTTATCCACCAGGTTACTCAAAAAATTCCAAACATAGAATAAGCTTCTCAAAGCTTGATAGCCAAACCCTAGAGTTTAGGACCCTAATCCTTAAGAGCTTTGATGCTCTGAACCTTTTTTGTAACACCCTGAATTATTGTTACTTCCTCCTGAGTATTCAAGTGTTGATATATGATTTCTTCTGTATAAGGATGTGTTCCTTTGATTGTGAAGTCATGCTTGATATGGATTGTATCTTCTTTTCTCTTGAAGATCCTTGACTAAGTCAGAATATGCTTGGACTCTTTTATTTCTTTCATTTATAGCACCTGAGTTCAATTTGATTTCGGGATGAATTGTGGATTTATCCATCCTTATGACTCAGCCTTGGATTAGTTGCATTGATCCAAGAGATGTTTTAAGTTTATTCAGGATGAACAAAAATTATTGACCTTACGAAAGTTGCAAGGTCTGAATGAGTTGAATGAGAAATTCCGGAGTTTAACTCAGGCTGATCGTGTTAAATGAATTTGGTTCCAGATATCGTAATATCAGGAAGGCCTAGACCTTAAGCCAGGTAAGAAATTCTGGTGTATACTGCAAGCTTAATTAGCAATGCCGGATAGAATCCATAACAGGAATGTTATACCCTGTTTGGTTCTAATACTGATCGGTCCTACTTGTGAGACCTAGACTGGATTCGTTAAGGTTAATAACCTTAACCTAAACTATAACCTATTGGTTGAATTATTGCTAATCTAACCTAGCCCTAAAACTATAAGCTTAATGCTCCTAAGGTTAGCTACACCTAGCACTATGGAAGTAAGACTAATGTCTTACCTTATGATCTAACCTATGTTTCTAACCTATCTTAACTAATGATAATGGATGGAGGGGGACCTATGAAGGGGCGCGAGTCATGGGTGGTGGTTTCCATGGCATTAAATGAGGTGGATAAGCATGAAGGACAAGGGATTTGACGGAGGTTGCAAATGGCTATTGTGACCTGACGTGGCAGTAGTCACCAAATTTGGGAATGGTTGTTTGTTTTCATTTGGTAATCACCAACTTTGGCGGTCGGTGGCAATGGAGAATAGGCGGGAATTTAGGAGTTAATGCAATTGATGAACTTTGGTTCCCGAGCACGGATTGCTTGGGAAGGCATGTAAATGGAAAATTGGTTGGTTGTTTGGTTTTCCATGCGTTCCGTTTTTCTCTCTACTTGATCACTGGTTCTTCGAACCAGTCTACTCTGTGTTGCATGGCAACTTTGAGAATATCTAGCTCCTTTTCTCTGTCGGGGAAAGTTTATAAGGCATGAAGGTAACAATTTATTGTTGTTTAATCTATTGTGGAAGAAGAAGAGAAGGTGCGAGCACATTCAGAGGTCTTCTTCGGATTTTTAAGTGACACTATCAGGCATGATAGGCCCTAACTTTTAAAAATCTTGCTTTCCTTCAAATGCTTTCATTAAAACAACTCTGTTCAGATGATTTTAGGTTCAGTTGGTTTATATGGTAGCAATGTTTTGTTTCTTGACGATTGAGGAATCTCATGGTTTTACGATAGACTCTGTTGAAGATGTTTGTACTGTGTTTATTTTAAGGATTTGACTTCTGTTTGAAGTGTTTTGACCCATGATTATCTTGTGAATTCAACTTCTGTTGGAACCCTTGCTGTGGTAGCACTTGGTTCACTTTTGATTGGAATGTGTTGTGAGTATTTTACTTGAACGGACTCAATTTCTGTTGAAAGTGTTTGTTGTGTATCAATTTTGGATTAGACTCTATCGAAGTGTTTGCCATGATTTAATGTGAATATGACTTCTTTTGGAGTCCTTGAAATGTATCTTATGTTTTCAACTTCTGTAGAAGCTTTGTTGTGTTAGCATAATGGTTAAACTCTGTTGGAGTCCTTGTTGTGTATCGTATGTTTTCGACTTCTGTAGAAGCTTTGTTGTGATTACTCATTTGGTATTGACTCTGTTGGAGTCCTTGTGTGGGTTTACTTGAGAATTCAACTTCTGTTGAAACCCTTACTGATGTTTTCATTTTGGTTAAAATCTGTTGAAATGTTTGCACTTATTGGTAAATGAAAACGACTCTGTTAGAGTCCTTGAAATGTTTTCGTATGTGGTTCGACTTCTGATTTAAGTCCTCGCTGAGCATATGCATATGAAGGTTGACTCTTCCTTAATGTTGTTTTTTTTATATTCACTTCTTCGAGCTTTGTGGAATACTTGTTGCTAGTCCTTACAGTTTCTCAGGTGAATCCGACTCTGTTGTGATGTCCCTGATGTGTATTTTCGTATTAGCTCGACTTCGGATGAAAGCCTTTGATGTAAATTATGATATGGAGTCGACTTCTGAGTTGAAATCCTTGCTGTGTTTTCATGGATTCAGACTCAGTTAAAATGAATGTGTTTGCTTATGGAAATACTTCTGTTATGATGTGAACTAGTCTCTGGGTCGACTGAGATATTGAGTTGTTAACTATGCCATAACAGGTGATGGCGTTGGATAATATCATGTTTGAGGAATGATAGGGAAAGAATTGTTGTTTAATTTGATTGTTTTATAGATTATTACTTGGTTGCAAGAACTCTTGAATTTGCCTAATAGTTACAGGTGATTGTTATAATTGAATTTTGATGAAATTGTAGTTTCTTCTGTTTGATCGTTGACTGATTTTGATCTATGGATATAGATTCTGTGTATGATGAAATATTAATGTGATTATTGATTTCTTTACTGACCTTTGTCGCAATGGAAACACATCTTGACCGAGAGAAATCCTGCTTGAGGAACTCTATTTTTTTGAAAAACCGTATGTATCATTCTGGACTTGCATGGATGGAAATCAGGTTTGTATGAAGGACTGGGTAGCTGATCTTCTTGCCTTCTCTTTTCGACTAATTTAGTCACATGCTGTAAATGTAATAAGCGTTATTCTAGAGGATTTGGTACAGTCCTAAACATGATTGGAATGGGAATCTGATTGTCTCTGTTTCCTTCTCCTAAGCTGTAAAGTACATGTTGATATATATATAACTGTAGGAATAAGAAAATATTCTCTCCTTGTCTAGAAACTTTGAGTGCTTTCTTCTTTTGTATTCCTTACGTGAACTCTACGGTACAGAGCATAACAAGAAATAGACTGTTAAATTGTAGGGAGAATACTGGTAAAAATTGTGTTGCAGTATAAGTAGGTATACTTGTCAATACCATTGAAATAATGTAATGATTAAAAAGGAATCTACGTCAGTTGAGCTTGATGAATGTTATAATCTGCCTTTGAGTGAATTGTTAAAAACATTCTTGTTGGAGTACACAAATTGATAGGCTATTCATTTTTGAATGGAATAATTTGTTGGATTATTGTTGTCCTTGGGATTCAGATGGATGGATGTCTTGGATTCATTTTGTTCTTCTTAGTCTCTAATATATATGATGAATTATCTGAAAGGTATTAAGGATTAATTGGTAACTATAATATGAGTCATGCGTTAAAAGTCATGTTAGAATTATAGAAAGATGATTAGTCTGATTTATGTTAAGTATTTGAAGAAATGATTTCATTTAAACAGGTTGTTTAATGAGAACAATTGGTAGAATGCAATTGTTTTAAGAATTAGTGCTTATCATGCTCAGTTCACCAGAACTGACCCGTGTTGGCAATTTTTGCAGATGGTTATCGTAAGTGGTAAAGGCACGCAGATCTAATATGATGCTCAGATTATTTAATTTGGTTTTATGATGAATTCCAACTTGACTTCTCTAATTGTATTATATGAAGAAAGTTGTTCTTTTGCTGTTGAGTATTGTATCAAATATGCTGAATGCATAAATTGTAATTGTTTGGCTTAGAAATAAATGAAATGAGGGGATTGTTACTATGTGGCTGTAATTGTATTGTAATGGATTGATTCTCTTTGGTTCGATTGTTTTTAAGTGCATTTTTATTATTGTATACCTTGGAGATATTTGGATTCTCTAAGTAGGCCTTGTAAAGATTATGTGACTGAACACTTGTGAATGATTAGTAGTTCTGTTATGTTCTATATAAGGCTAAATTGGAAATTAGTCCACTGTCTTTCAAGAAGCTAAGGTTCAAATAAACCTTAATAGGTAGCTGAACGGGAAGAGTAATCTATTACTCCCTAACCTTGATCTAAGACAAGACAACGTACATAATGAATTTAAATCACTATATCTTAATACATAATAAGTAAGATATATTTCAGTTTTGAGAACTGATATAAACCTAAAAGGGTATATTTAGCATCCTTATGAGGAGACTTTGGGCTACTGCCCAATTTTCGTTGATTAAGATTATTGTGAATCAATGAACTCCTTGACGAGATCTCAAATCTTATTAAACTTCTCTCTATAAAATGGATCTTAAATAAGTAAGGCAACTCAATGATGAGGAATTCCAGGAGTTGGGAAAAGACTACCCAGAAAGGAGAGTCTTAAAGTATAATTTCAACTCAACGTAAGTAACACCTTAAAGTTAAGTAGATCTTTCTGAGGTGGTTTTGTAGGATGTCGGCACATGAAAACTACAGGGTTGTACCTTCGAGAAGATTAGGATCTTCTCGAGGATACAACAATGCAGGTGACTTATGGCGACACCCTTTGCATTGATCTGTTAAGATTTACACCTTAAACTCGAACAAGTTTTTACTCTGGGACTGGTTAGGAACATGGTCATGTTATGAGGCTGCCCTTGGAGATTCAGGGTACCTTGACACACAGGGTTAACTAGGGTTGACCCAGTATGTCAGCTTATCCCTAGTCCTCGAGAGCATCCTTATAATGTTGTCATGTTATTAATCCGTTCCTGAGTGAATGACTTGGGAGAGGGATGGCTGACAGAAGTCAGTATAAGACATTCTATATAACATCGGAGTGGGGTGGAGGACGTATTCCAGATTGACGAGTATGCCGTCAAGGAATATGAGACATGAACAGTATGTTTCAAAACTTTGGCCAAAGTATCGCAAGCTGCTGATTGTGTTGTCCTATGTCACCTAGTCTGAGGGACGTGATTTCGATGAATAATGGTAAAAATTATTCAGATAGGTTCCTTGGACAGAGCATTCTGAAATCCTAGATTAGGGAAGAGAACCGCAAGAGTGAAGAGTTAAAGTAAAAACACCAACTCTGTGATACTCATGAATAGATCGGTAGATCACCGAGTCATGGAATGAATAGATCGGTGGTTCACCGAGTCATTACAACTGCATATGGTTATCTGTTATAAGAATGATTATTTTGATTTGTGAGTTCTAAATTATGTATTTAGAACTAGGAAGCACTTATAAAAAAAAATAAAAAAAAAAAAATCTCTTGTTCTAATGTATTAAAATTGGGA